>CM061919.1:173334153-173352152 GCA_031002005.1 Vandiemenella viatica
ATTATTCAGGCTACTGCAATCATTTAAAAAAAGTTAGCCTAAATCGGTCCCTAGAAAATGTACTTTCAGTTGTTACCGAATTTTCCTGTTTTCCTGGCAACTTTTCTATTTTTCTTTCTCTGAAAACCTTATTCAGACTATTAAAGACATTTGAAAAATAAATAAATTGGTGCATAGAAAAAGTACTTTCAGGTTTTCCCGAATTTTCCACGCAACTTTAACAATTTTTCTTTCTTTAAAACCTTATTCGGACTATTAAGAACATTTAAAAAATTTAGCCAAATTGGTACACGGAAAAGACAATTTCAGTTTTCTCAGAATTTTCCAGGCAACTTTTCCAATTTTTCAGTAACTAAAACCTTATTTGGACTATTACGAACATTAAAAAAAAAAATAGCCAAATCGGTACACAGAAAAAAAAGACTTTCAATTTGCTCTGAATTTTCCAATTTTTTGGACAACTTTTCCAATTTTTCATTAACTAAAAACTTTATTCGGACTATTACAAACATTTTTAAAAAAAAAATAGCCAAATCGGCCCATAGAAAAGAGTTTTTACAGAATTTTCAAATTTTCCAGACAAATTTTTCAATTTTCATCCAGTTCTGAGATATGTTCAAAACTTCAAGTCTCTAGCTCATCGAGAAATTAGTTTAAAATCAGTTACTAAATTCCAACCGGACAGACAAAGCACAAAACGAGTTAATAAAACATTTTAAAAAGGGGTAATTGGATGACAGGGAATTGTACCTGCAGCTTATGCTCCATTGCAATTAAATTATTAATAATAAATAATATTGAAGAACAAGAAGATAAGTAAAAATGATTGGGTTTGGTCGTTATAATAGATATCAAAGGAATTAATTAAAATTTAGCAAAAGAGCAGCACTGTGAGCACATGGCGCATTGTAAAAATTATAATCAAAGCTGCAGTATAGGTTGAATGAATATTTACCGGAATATTTTCATAAATTTCTACATCGGAATTATTATCCATGAACCCAATGATATATTACGGGGTGTCTATTTTTTCAGTTTACGAGCAATGGTTTGTACTCGACTGCTGATGGCGGAGTACACCAGTACACAGAACAATATCCGCAAATCTCAATGAACTCTCTGCTATTATTTCAGAAATTTGTCAAGTATTAGATTCCTAATTCATTAATTTTACAGCCTTCTTTTGCAGAACTAATTAACTTCGCGATCTATGCGTAAGTGTGCATCTTTTTATTCATACACTTATAGTCTGATTGAACAAACAATATTTCCTTCCGTTCATACTCAGATATGAAGATTTTCGTTGTTTAAACTGTCCAAACAAACCTCGGTATCTTTGCTTGCGGCAATTTCTTTGCTTACTTGGTTGGGCCATGGGGGAAAGAAATATATGTAGACGACGCAAGAAACCTTCACCACGCATTGAAGTGAAGCTGGGCGGAGGAGGAGTGGGGGGGCTAGGCCGAACCCATACAGACACAAAAACCTCAAGGGGACTCTAGGATAAACGTAACGTCGCAATCTGGTGATGTATTAATAAGTAACTCGATGAGACAAATAAAAAATGAAGAATAATTTTTTTTTGATATCATGCTTAGTTTTCGAGATATTTTGTCTCAAACGTGAAATAGTTTTGGTTGAAATACAGAAGAAAAAAATTGGTCAAAGTCAAATCTGATGACGGATTCTTATTTAAAAAGACGAGACAAATAAAAAATAAAGAATAAAAATTTTCGATATCCGGCCTAGTTCTCGAGATATACTGTATCAAAAGTGAGGTGTCTTGAGTTGAAATGCAAAAGAAAAATTTCGCACAAGTCAAATTTAATGATCGATTCTTATGTAACATGACGAGACAAATCGAAAATAAAGAATAAAATTTTTCAATATATTGCTTAGTTTTCGGGATATACTGGGATTGGGTTGATATGCAGCCTGGATCAAAAGTTAATTCTGCCAAAGCCACAATGGTGGACATGCAGAATGGATATTTCAGTTTTTTTACTACCACTTGTGGTTAGGTTGAAATGCGGCCTAGATCAGAATAAAATAGTTATCTTGTTACCATACCTCGTAAGTTTAATTGGGAATACCTGGAAGCAGTTTATATCGTGATACACGTTTTGTCACTAGCTTGGTTCTCATGAAATTAATAACAGTAATAGATAAATTCTTTGTCCCTTATGGATCAACAAAACCATTCTGATACAGACTGCATTTAGACCTAACCACAATCTCCATTAAATTGCCGCTACAGAATCAAACTATGTAGACATAACCACACACGCGTATTTGAATCGCAAACTGTATTTGCAGTAACAAAATCATTTGCTTCATCAAGATTTCTAGATTACATAGCATAATTTAACACATTTAATTTCATCATACACTGTCAGTATAAACTGCAACGTGACGAAAGAAAGCGCAATATTAAATTAACTGAATCGCGATGTAAAACACACCCCTTTAAATCTCATTTTTAACACTCGTTAAAAAGTAATGCTAGTCTATTATGTGCAAAATAGCAAGGTATGCTGATTTTCTACACTACACCAACAAAAATTTGAGAACAAAGTCATCCCATTGAGTGCTATGACTAAATGTTTATAGACAGGCATCAAAGTTTGCCATTCCTACTGCCCACTTCAACAACGATACTTAGATTTCAACTTACTTATGAAACGATATTTCAGGTTCTTTCCTCTCTTGCCTATTTGTGCAACCGTATGCAACACAAGATGGCATTATAAAACACTTATACACATTAAAAAATGAAATAATCACAGCATCTAACACAATGTGAACATCGCATTTGTTTGGGAACGCAATATCGCCACTGCCGCCACTGTGCATGCGCGAGAGTTTAGAGCCTGCTTCACAGATTTACCGTCACTTCTCTTCCATATATTTCCTTCTTCCATGGGTTGGGCAGGATGATGAAATCTTTTATAAAATATTTTCCATAATACTGTAAAATATTGTATAAAATATCTTTATAAAAAATCTTTAAAAAAGATCTATCACAGTGAAATGGCGGCCATACTCTTGTTCTATAGGTCCCTGCTGAGGAAGGACCTCTGGGATGTGGAAAATGTAAGGGTTAATATATTTACCCACAAGATTATAGTGACAAAATATTATATGCTACAACGAAAGGCAAAAAATAAAATTAAAATAAGCATTAATTTTTACAACGAACATGTCATGGTTAATATATAACTGGCAATTATTCCATCCCTTGCGATTGTGGGCATCAGTATATTTAATCTAATTTAATTGCAATGGAGCACACGCTCCGGTTTGCTCTGCGTAGAGTACTCGAGATTCCTACGCCTGGAACAACGTCGGCTGTGGTATTACACAACAAAGAGAGGAGACATGGTTTGACTTCGTGGAGACACGAATATTAGTCCACGCAAATGGATGCAGGTATAGTTTAATCAAAGAGGCTATGAAGATTCGTCTTGCGGAAAGCACTGTAAACAGAAATACTGGCTATCAGTTTAGCACATCTTGGAACCATTAGCAGAATAAGAGTAACGAGACAGAGTCGTCGAGAAAATGCGAGAATGAACTCTGAAATACAACCATGGAGGCAGGAATATATAGAGACGAAATAACGCTGATTCTGTGAAACCTCATATAAAAACTCCTACAGCACTTGCGCGGCGACCACAGAAATAACCTCAAAACATTGGTTGTTTGTACTGTGTCTGCTGCTGAGAATATTTCATTTTCTAATATTCTGAAGTTTTCTATAATGTCAAGTTGTGTTGCATACGGTTGCACAAACAGACAAGACAGGAAACAACCTGGAATAATTTTTCATAATTAAGTCACATTGTAATTATTGTTCTTGAAATGTCTGATAGGTAACTGCAACGTTAGGGCCTATCGTTATAAAGTTATTCATTGCTCTCAACAGGATAATGTCGTTTCTCAAATATTTGTTGGTGTAGTGTAGACAATCAGCATATGTTACTGCTTTGCACATAAAGGGCTAGCCTTATTATAAACAAATGTTGGAAGTCTAATTTAAGCGGGTCAAGTTTACAGCGCGATACAATGAATATGGTATTCTGCGTGCTTCAGTCCAGTTCAGTTTACACTGAAAGTGTACGATGAAATGAATTGTGATAATTAGTGCTGTGCGAACTGTGAAACGTAATGAAGCAAACGATTTTGTTACCCGAAATTTAGTTCGCGATGTACGGTATTTCATGTGTTTAGGTGTGCCTACAGAGTTTGATTTTGTAGCGACAATATTAATGGTTAGGTGGGTAAGTTGAAATCAGCCTGTAGCAGAAGGGACAAACAATTTATTATTAGTAGTTAGTAATTTCATAAGCACCATGTTAGTGACACAACGTGTATCACGTATCGCAATGTATACTACTCCCATTTAAGCTTCTGACTTTTGGAGACACTATATCTCGAGAACTAAACGAAATATCGAAAATTTTTATCGTTTACTTTCAATTTCTCTCGTCGTGTTACATAAGAATCTATTATCAAATTTGAATTTAGGGATATTTTTCTTCTGAATTCAACCTAAAACACCTCACTTTTGAGACAGTATATCTCGAGAACTAAGCAGGATATCAAAAAATTATTCTTCATTTTTGATTGTCTCGTCAAGTTACATAGTAATCCATCATCAAATTGCTGTGCGACGGTTGTCGTATGATTCCTTTGAGGTTTTTGTGTCTCTTCCCTGTGTTTCTACGGCTGACCAATATGGCTACCTCCCTACCCCACTTCTCTCTACCCGGTTTCACTCCAGTGCGTGTTGAAGGTCCCTTGCGTCGTCTCCATTTACTCCTTCCTCCATGACTACAACCGACCTCCTCCATCGCGTGTATCCCTGCCATGCCTCCCTTCCCACTGCCGGGCGCCGACATCTCACCATCAAGCTACCGGCTCTACCACGTCGACGCACGTGACTATCACGAAGATGGAAACCGTAAACCAACGATGGCTATATAAGAGCAAGCGCTCCAGGTAGCCGAACTAACATCAGACCTCAAATCATACCGTCCCATCAACCTCACCTGTTTTCAGTAAAATATCACAAGGAATCCACAAACACCTATCACAACACTTTCTCCTGTCCCTAGGCCAGAGCGGCTTCCACCCAAAACTATGCAACCAAGAACAACTCCTCAAACTAGTACACCTCCTGAACACCTACATCAACATCCACAGATGAGCAATCCTCACCCCACTGGACATACAGAAAGCATTTTATCAGATATGGCACACCAGCCTCATCTTCAAATTGTAAACCTTCACACTGCCCTTCACCTGCATCCACACAATAGCCTCCTTCCTCATAAACTGTACCTGTAGCTATAAACCACTTCTTCTCCCACATTTTCTCCTTTTCCACCTTCTCTCCTTTCTACACATCCTATACTTATCCAACGTATCCATATCCGCATCATCTATATAAATCCTAAAGTACGCAGATGATACTGCCTACCTAGACATACAAAAATCCCTTCAACAATCACAAAAATCACTACAAACACAGCTGGACACTTGCGTTAAATGGTGCAAATGTTGGAGTTTAATCATAACACCAACAAAAACCCAAGCCATTATTTTCGGGAATGCACTGTAAGTTACATAGGCATCACCCTCGACAGACACCTAACCTGGATACACCACCTCAAAACTATTACCACGAAAGCGAACGCCAGACTCTATCTCCTGAAGCTAATTACCGGAACATCTGGGAACTTCACATCAGCATCATTGTAAAAACCTAAAAAACTTTTCTCCACCCTATACTCACCTATGGCTGCCTCTCACAGCTATATGCTCGCAACTACTTTTAGAACCAATTCCAAATAGAACGTACACACTCCACATAACTTACCGCATCCGATTACCATCACCCATTCATTTACTGTAGACTCGAATTAAATTCCTCCATATCATGATCCATATAGAATCCTCCGTCTAAAAATAGTTTCCAAAATGAAAATCCTATAACCTACAGCCTAATCAGAGAAGCAAATCACCTCTTCATTTCCTATAACCAAGTACCACCCACACTCCACGTTCTAACCATCCTCACCATGACCAAACATATAGATTGACCCAGGGGTGGATCCAGGATTTTGGTTTCAGGGAGAGGCTTGACTTAGGTGAGGGTAGGCTTTATTGGATTACAATGTCGTCCGGGGTAAGAGGTAACCTAGATGCTCTTGGGGGAGGGGAGGGCTTGAGCCCCTGGATTGACTGCCTCCAATACCTGACTGAGAAAAGAGACCAACAACATACCCCACTCTTTAAAGAACAATTTCAATCATCGACAACAATTTGAATGTATGTTGTTTAGTAAAATATTTAATAAAATAGAATAGCAGAATTAGGTTTACAAAATACAGAAAAATTCGGAGAACACGAATACAATAATGGTTTAGCAAAAAGTTAAAAATTTATGGGACAAAAGCAAGATTTACATATTGTGATTGTTACACATTGTTGGGAATTCTCTCAACAAAAAGTTGGTGCCAAAGATGAACATCAAAATAAGAGAAGAGGGTTCCTGAAAAGTAAATGAGCTATCAGAAAATAGAGCAAATTTTTCTAAAGAACATTTGTAAATCCCATTTTAAAACAAATAGGAATTAGAGAGAGATTTAATTTTTAAATTTCAGTTTGACATCACAGGCCGGAAAAATAAGGTGCAATTTCAGTTAACACATAACTACACAAAATTTACAAGAGTTAAGAAATACACCAAATAAAAGAGAAAATTTTAAGAAAATGGTAGACTTAAAAATCTTTGTGTGGAGGAAGAGAGTATTTGCAAAGTTAAACAAAAATTACTAAGATGAAAGTTCAAAATTTAATAACATAGGAATAAAGGAAAAAAATGATAAGGGCATAAAATCTTCCAAATAAAATGACTTATAAACATACCAAAATTTCTGAAAGATTGTGTAACCCTGGGAAAAGCATTTAAATACTGCCTCTCTTTATTGTTTTTGATGCCAGTTGCTCTTAAGCACTCTCCCTGCCAGGTCATGTTGCAAAAACAGGTAGACACAGTGGGACATAGAATATTATTCAACCATGGAACGTAGAATCTGAACATTCGGCTTGTAGTGTGGGCTTATAGAGTTTTCAAAGGTGTAGGACGTGATATCCGAGCTCGACATTCAAACAATGCTAGTGAACTTCAAAAGTAATTTGATCATGAGCTGAAAAACTCTTATTTTCATCTTTTAAAGTTGTTTGGGGATTCTCAGGAGAGAACTAGAACTTGTGCGTGGTAATGACCTGCTATCTTCATTAAAGGTTCTGATGCCTGCCTTAGGTTAACATGTTGATACTAGATTAACTTCAAAAAATTTTCAAGAACACATAGGTCTTTTTTTAACATGTGATTTTCTTATTTTGTTATGTTGAACCAGAATTCATTAATTGCTGTGGGTTAAACAAGTACAATAGTTTGACAACCAACTCAATTAATCATTGGATTCTTCAGTGTAAGGTATGAGACAGACTTTAATATTTATGTAAACTTATCAGAAATGGTCAAATGTTAAGCATATATCTGTTCAGTAAAACCCCAAGCAAGAGATTTTAACTTAACAATGGCTCACTCAGCACTGTGAAAGAACTTTGTCCAGAGAACTTCGAGCACTGGCACATAAGTTCTGCTGCAATTATTAGATAACAAACTGATTAATTTTCGGTAAGTTATTAAAAATTTCGTGGTTCAACAATGATCAAATAATTTAGTCTAAACCACAATATTATATGTTAACTATTTCGTGTTGAGTTAAAATTAATAAAATCTAACTATGGACAGTGAATACCTGTCACATTTCAAAAAATATTACTGTGACCGTTTTTGTTTTTCTTCCAGGTCTCGTTACTTAGTTTCTGTAGGACAATAAACAAAATAGCAAATTAAATATTTAAGACTTTTCAAATGAACGTAAAACTGTGTATCAAAACCTATTCCTTTTATATGTGTATATTTTCCTTCCCTCCCCCCCTCTCCCCAGCACAAAGGTTAAGAAAAATTGATGATTCCTCAAGCAGTGATTGTAGTAGGCCACAAAAGAGTTTCAAGCTATTGGTACAAAAGTAACATACCTAATATAGTCTATAGGAATTGTTGATTTTCCCAGTCATGAAAACCGTGAAGATGAAGAATCCAAAAATATAGGGACACATGAAATGTTGAATACAAATTATTGTTGTAACTGAAGCACAGAATCCACTTCCTTTTTGAGTAAGATTCAAAAACTGTTATATTGTGAAAAATAAATTGTCCACAATTGTGCTGAAGTCAAGGATAACTCCTCTCACATATCAAACAGTGCAGTAGCAGGGAAACAGAAAGCATACAAGCATGTGACTATTGAAATAAGGTCAGCCCAAATATTTCAAAGTTGTATGTATGCATGCATTTTGTTTTTAACTTTCACTGCACTTACTTTTTTTTTTTGTGGGCGATTCATTCCTTATCCCCAATAAAACTACACTACAATTATGAAAGAGATGGATTTCCTGTATAAGATAAAATCTGAAGATAAAATACTTAGACTGATGAATTTCACTGCATTTCCCATAGGAGGCTTAGAACATCAGCACAGTTCTTTTTGGCTGGCATTACACTATACAAGATCTTTGTCAAAGATACTTTATAAAAGATATAGTTTGATATTTTATCAGGCAATTTCACTATAAACAAATTTTCATCATAGTTCTCTAAATGACTGAAGTAAACTTGTATAGCCACAGAAACTGCAGCTGTCACAATATGTATTTTATTGAAGAAAAACATATTTAGTTTAGGCTGTGGATTACAAGACTAGATATGAAAGCAATTCATCAAAATTTAGTGAAAGAGCTGCAATGTGAGGACATGGCGCATTGTACAAATTATGGTCAAAGCTGCATATAGGTCTGCAAATTCTTTACTGCAATATGTTCTAAAATTTCTACATCAGATTTATCACCTCTGAACCTAACCATATGTTATTGGGTTTCTATTTTTATAGTGTATGTGTAATGGGTTTTACTCAATTGCTGGTGGTGGAGCAACATCATTCTACTGTACAGCACCATTATACACCAGCACATTCCCTCTGTTATTGTTCCAGAAAAATGTAATGCATTAATTTTCTTTTTCATGTAATTGACAGTACAACCTTCTTTCATAGAACTAATTAACTTTGCAACCTTTACACAAGTGTGCACATTTTTATTTCTATTCTTAATGACTACATGTTTCTGACTGTACAACATTTCTTTCTGTTCATACTCAGAAATCAGGTCTTTCATTGATTCAAAAGTCCTAACAAAATTCGGTAACTTTGTTAGTATAATTTTCTTTGTTTATTTTGGCATGATGATTAAGTCTTTTATAAAAAGTAATAACAACATATTACATTTTAGAAAAGAAATCTTTTATAAAACATATTCCATTAAATTGTAAAATGTTTTATAAAAGATTTCTTTTCTAAAATGTAATTATGTTGTTATATACTTTTTATAAAAGACTTAATCATCATGCCAAAATAAACAAAGAAAAATTATACTACAAAGTTACCGAATTTTGTTAGGACTTTTTGAATCAATGAAAGACCTGATTTCTGAGTATGAACAGAAAGAAATGTTGTACAGTCAGAAACATGTAGTCATTAAGATAGAATAAAAATGTGCACACTTGTGTAAAGGTTGCAAAGTTAATTAGTTCTATGAAAGAAGGTTGTACTGTCAATTACATGAAAAAGAAAATTAATGCATTACATTTTTCTGGAACAATACAGAGGGAATGTGCTGGTGTATAATGGTGCTGTACAGTAGAATGATGTTGCTCCACCACCAGCAATTGAGTAAAACCCATTACACATACACTATAAAAATAGAAACCCAATAACATATGGTTAGGTTCAGAGGTGATAAATCTGATGTAGAAATTTTAACATATTGCAGTAAAGAATTTGCAGACCTATATGCAGCTTTGACCATAATTTGTACAATGCGCCATGTCCTCACATTGCAGCTCTTTCACTAAATTTTGATGAATTGCTTTCATATCTAGTCTTGTAATCCACAGCCAACTAAATATGTTTTTCTTCAATAAAATACATATTGTGACAGCTGCAGTTTCTGTGGCTATACAAGTTTACTTCAGTCATTTAGAGAACTATGATGAAAATTTGTTTTATAGTGAAATTGCCTGATAAAATATCAAACTATATCTTTTATAAAGTATCTTTGACAAAGATCTTGTATAGTGTAATGCCAGCCAAAAAGAACTGTGCTGATGTTCTAAGCCTCCTATGGGAAATGCAGTGAAATTCATCAGTCTAAGTATTTTATCTTCAGATTTTATCTTATACAGGAAATCCATCTCTTTCATAATGTAGTGTAGTTTTATTGGGGATAAGGAATGAATCGCCCACAAAAAAAAGTAAGTGCAGGAAAGTTAAAAACAAAATGCATGCATACATACAACTTTGAAATATTTGGGCTGACCTTATTTCAATAGTCACATGCTTGTATGCTTTCTGTTTCCCTGCTACTGCACTGTTTGATATGTGAGAGGAGTTATCCTTGACTTCAGCACAATTGTGGACAATTTATTTTTCACAATATAACAGTTTTTGAATCTTACTCAAAAAGGAAGTGGATTCTGTGCTTCAGTTACAACAATAATTTGTATTCAACATTTCATGTGTCCCTATATTTTTGGATTCTTCATCTTCACGGTTTTCATGACTGGGAAAATCAACAATTCCTATAGACTATATTAGGTATGTTACTTTTGTACCAATAGCTTGAAACTCTTTGTGGCCTACTACAATCACTGCTTGAGGAATCATCAATTTTTCTTAACCTTTGTGCTGGGGAGAGGGGGGGGAGGAAAATATACACATATAAAAAGGAATAGGTTTTGATACACAGTTTTACGTTCATTTGAAAAGTCTTAAATATTTAATTTGCTATTTTGTTTATTGTCCTACAGAAACTAAGTAACGAGACCTGGAAAAAACAAAAACGGTCACAGTAATATTTTTTGAAATGTGACAGGTATTCACTGTCCATAGTTAGATTTTTATTAATTTTAACTCAACACGAAATAGTTAAACATATAATATTGTGGTTTAGACTAAATTATTTGATCATTGTTGAACCACGAAATTTTAATAACTTACCGAAAATTAATCAGTTTGTTATCTAATAATTGCAGCAGAACTTATGTGCCAGTGCTCGAAGTTCTCTGGACAAAGTTCTTTCACAGTGCTGAGTGAGCCATTGTTAAGTTAAAATCTCTTGCTTGGGTTTTTACTGAACAGATATATGCTTAACATTTGACCATTTCTGATAAGTTTTACATAAATATTAAAGTCTGTCTCATACCTTACACTGAAGAATCCAATGATTAATTGAGTTGGTTGTCAAACTATTGTACTTGTTTAACCCACAGCAATTAATGAATTCTGGTTCAACATAACAAATAAGAAAATCACATGTTAAAAAAAAGACCTATGTGTTCTTGAAAATTTTTGAAGTTAATCTAGTATCAACATGTTAACCTAAGGCAGGCATCAGAACCTTTAATGAAGATAGCAGGTCATTACCACGCACAAGTTCTAGTTCTCTCCTGAGAATCTTTCACAAGTCCCCAAACAACTTTAAAAGATGAAAATAAGAGTTTTTCAGCTCATGATCAAATTACTTTTGAAGTTCACTAGCATTGTTTGAATGTCGAGCTCGGATATCACGTCCTACACCTTTGAAAACTCTATAAGCCCACACTACAAGCCGAATGTTCAGATTCTACGTTCCATGGTTGAATAATATTCTATGTCCACTGTGTCTACCTGTTTTTGCAACATGACCTGGCAGGGAGTGCTTAAGAGCAACTGGCATCAAAACAATAAAGAGAGGCAGTATTTAAATGCTTTTCCCAGGGTTACACAATCTTTCAGAAATTTTGGTATGTTATAAGTCATTTTATTTGGAAGATTTTATGCCCTTATCATTTTTTTCCTTTATTCCTATGTTATTAAATTTTGAACTTTCATCTTAGTAATTTTTGTTTAATTTGCAAATACTCTCTTCCTCCACACAAAGATTTTTAAGTCTACCATTTTCTTAAAATTTTCTCTTTTATTTGGTGTATTTCTTAACTCTTGTAAATTTTGTGTAGTTATGTGTTAACTGAAATTGCACCTTATTTTTCCGGCCTGTGATGTCAAACTGAAATTTAAAAATTAAATCTCTCTCTAATTCCTATTTGTTTTAAAATGGGATTTACAAATGTTCTTTAGAAAAATTTGCTCTATTTTCTGATAGCTCATTTACTTTTCAGGAACCCTCTTCTCTTATTTTGATGTTCATCTTTGGCACCAACTTTTTTTGAGAGAATTCCCAACAATGTGTAACAATCACAATATGTAAATCTTGCTTTTGTCCCATAAATTTTTAACTTTTTGCTAAACCATTATTGTATTCGTGTTCTCCGAATTTTTGTATTTTGTAAACCTAATTCTGCTATTCTATTTTATTAAATATTTTACTAAACAACATACATTCAAATTGTTGTCGATGATTGAAATTGTTCTTTAAAGAGTGGGGTATGTTGTTGGTCTCTTTTCTCAGTCAGGTATTGGAGGCAGTCAATCCAGGGGCTCAAGCCCTCCCCTCCCCCAAGAGCATCTAGGTTACCTCTTACCC
This sequence comes from Vandiemenella viatica, assembly GCA_031002005.1. NCBI lineage: Eukaryota > Metazoa > Arthropoda > Insecta > Orthoptera > Morabidae > Vandiemenella > Vandiemenella viatica. Next base: position 173,346,871 of record CM061919.1, read on the forward strand.
CGGACGACATTGTAATCCAATAAAGCCTACCCTCACCTAAGTCAAGCCTCTCCCTGAAACCAAAATCCTGGATCCACCCCTGGGTCAATCTATATGTTTGGTCATGGTGAGGATGGTTAGAACGTGGAGTGTGGGTGGTACTTGGTTATAGGAAATGAAGAGGTGATTTGCTTCTCTGATTAGGCTGTAGGTTATAGGATTTTCATTTTGGAAACTATTTTTAGACGGAGGATTCTATATGGATCATGATATGGAGGAATTTAATTCGAGTCTACAGTAAATGAATGGGTGATGGTAATCGGATGCGGTAAGTTATGTGGAGTGTGTACGTTCTATTTGGAATTGGTTCTAAAAGTAGTTGCGAGCATATAGCTGTGAGAGGCAGCCATAGGTGAGTATAGGGTGGAGAAAAGTTTTTTAGGTTTTTACAATGATGCTGATGTGAAGTTCCCAGATGTTCCGGTAATTAGCTTCAGGAGATAGAGTCTGGCGTTCGCTTTCGTGGTAATAGTTTTGAGGTGGTGTATCCAGGTTAGGTGTCTGTCGAGGGTGATGCCTATGTAACTTACAGTGCATTCCCGAAAATAATGGCTTGGGTTTTTGGGTGTTATGATTAAACTCCAACATTTGCACCATTTAACGCAAGTGTCCAGCTGTGTTTGTAGTGATTTTTGTGATTGTTGAAGGGATTTTTGTATGTCTAGGTAGGCAGTATCATCTGCGTACTTTAGGATTTATATAGATGATGCGGATATGGATACGTTGGATAAGTATAGGATGTGTAGAAAGGAGAGAAGGTGGAAAAGGAGAAAATGTGGGAGAAGAAGTGGTTTATAGCTACAGGTACAGTTTTGAGGAAGGAGGCTATTGTGTGGATGCAGGTGAAGGGCAGTGTGAAGGTTTACAATTTGAAGATGAGGCTGGTGTGCCATATCTGATAAAATGCTTTCTGTATGTCCAGTGGGGTGAGGATTGCTCATCTGTGGATGTTGATGTAGGTGTTCAGGAGGTGTACTAGTTTGAGGAGTTGTTCTTGGTTGCATAGTTTTGGGTGGAAGCCGCTCTGGCCTAGGGACAGGAGAAAGTGTTGTGATAGGTGTTTGTGGATTCCTTGTGATATTTTACTGAAAACAGGTGAGGTTGATGGGACGGTATGATTTGAGGTCTGATGTTAGTTCGGCTACCTGGAGCGCTTGCTCTTATATAGCCATCGTTGGTTTACGGTTTCCATCTTCGTGATAGTCACGTGCGTCGACGTGGTAGAGCCGGTAGCTTGATGGTGAGATGTCGGCGCCCGGCAGTGGGAAGGGAGGCATGGCAGGGATACACGCGATGGAGGAGGTCGGTTGTAGTCATGGAGGAAGGAGTAAATGGAGACGACGCAAGGGACCTTCAACACGCACTGGAGTGAAACCGGGTAGAGAGAAGTGGGGTAGGGAGGTAGCCATATTGGTCAGCCGTAGAAACACAGGGAATAGACACAAAAACCTCAAGGAATCATACGACAACCGTCGCACAGCAATTTGATGATGGATTACTATGTAACTCGACGAGACAGACAAAATGAAGAATAATTTTTTGATATCCTGCTTAGTTCTCGAGATATACTGTCTCAAAAGTGAGGTGTTTTAGGTTGAATTCAGAAGAAAAATATCCCTAAATCAAATTTGATAATAGATTCTTATGTAACACGACGAGAGAAATTGAAAGTAAACAATAAAAATTTTCGATATTCGTTTAGTTCTCGAGATATGCTGTCTCCAAAAGTCAGAAGCTTAAATGGGAGTAGTATACATTGCGATACGTGATACACGTTGTGTCACTAACATGGTGCTTATGAAATTACTAACTAACTAATAATAAATTGTTTGTCCCTTCTGCTACAGGCTGATTTCAACTTACCCACATTTCCATTAATATTGTCGCTACAAAATCAAACTCTGTAGGCACACCTAAACACATGAAATGTACATCGCGAACTAAATTTCGGGTAACAAAACGTTTGCTTCATTACGTTTCATAGTTCGCACAGCACAAATTATCACAATTAATTTCATCGTACACTTTCAGTGTAAACTGAACTGGACTAAAGCACGCAGAATACCATATTCATTGTATCGCGCTGTAAACTTGACCCGCTTAAATTAGACTTCCAACATTGTTTACAATAAGGCTAGCCTTTATGTGCAAAGCAGTAACATATGCTGATTGTCTACACTACACCAACAAATATTTGAGAACGACATTATCCTGTTGAGAGCAATGAATAAATTTATAACGATAGGCCCTAATGTTGCAGTTACCTATCAGACATTCAAGAACAATAATTACAATGTGACTTAATTATGAAAATTATTCCAGGTTGTTTCCTGTCTTGTCTGTTTGTGCAACCGTATGCAACACAACTTGACATTATAGAAAACTTCAGAATATTAGAAAATGAAATATTCTCAGCAGCAGACACAGTGCAAACAACCAATGTTTTGAGGTTATTTCTGTGGTCGCCGCGCAAGTGCAGTAGGAGTTTTATATGAGGTTTCACAGAATCAGCGTTATTTCGTCTCTATATATTCCTGCCTCCATGGTTGTATTTCAGAGTTCATTCTCGCATTTTCTCGACGGCTCTGTCTCGTTACTCTTATTCTGCTAATGGTTCCAAGATGTGCTAAACTGATAGCCAGTATTTCTGTTTACAGTGCTTTCCGCAAGACGAATCTTCATAGCCTCTTTGATTAAACTATACCATCCATTTGCGTGGACTAATATTCGTGTCTCCACGAAGTCAAACCATGTCTCCTCTCTTTGTTGTGTAATACCACAGCCGACGTTGTTCCAGGCGTAGGAATCTCGAGTACTCTACGCAGAGCAAACCGGAGCGTGTGCTCCATTGCAATGAAATTAGATTAAATATACTGATGCCCACAATCGCAAGGGATGGAATAATTGCCAGTTATATATATTAACCATGACATGTTCGTTGTAAAAATTAATGCTTATTTTAATTTTATTTTTTGCCTTTCGTTGTAGCATATAATATTTTGTCACTATAATCTTGTGGGTAAATATATTAACCCTTACATTTTCCACATCCCAGAGGTCCTTCCTCAGCAGGGACCTATAGAACAAAAGTATGGCCGCCATTTCACTGTGATAGATCTTTTTTAAAGATTTTTTATAAAGATATTTTATACAATATTTTACAGTATTATGGAAAATATTTTATAAAAGATTTCATCATCCTGCCCAACCCATGGAGAAGGAAATATATGGAAGAGAAGTGACGGTAAATCTGTGAAGCAGGCTCTAAACTCTCGCGCATGCGCAGTGGCGGCAGGGCGATATTGCGTTCCCAAACAAATGCGATGTTCACATTGTGTTAGATGCTGTGATTATTTCATTTTGTAATGTGTATAAGTGTTTTATAATGCCATCTTGTGTTGCATACGGTTGCACAAATAGGCAAGAGAGGAAAGAACCTGGAATATCATTTCATAAGTAAGTTGAATTCTAATTATCGTTGTTGAAGTGGGCGTAGGTTGCAAACTTCGGTGCCTGTCTATAAATATTTAGTCATAGCTCTCAATGGGATGACTTTGTTCTCAAATTTTTGTTGGTGTAGTGTAGAAAATCAGCATACCTTGCTATTTTGCACATAATAGACTAGCATTACTTTTTAACGAGTGTTGAAAATGAGATTTAAAGGGTGTGTTTTACATCGCGATTCAGTGAATTTAGTATTGCGCTTTCTTTCGTCACGTTGCAGTTTATACTGACAGTGTATGATGAAATTAAATGTGTTAAATTATGCTATGCAATCTAGGAATCTTGATGAAGCAAACGATTTGTTACTGCAAATACAGTTTGCGATTCAAATACGCGTGTGTGGGTATGTCTACATAGTTTGATTCTGTAGCGGCAATTTAATGGAGATTGTGGTTAGGTCTAAATGCAGTCTGTACCAGAATGGTTTTGTTGTTCCATAAGGGACAAAGAATTTATCTATTACTGTTAGTAATTTCATGAGAACCAAGTTAGTGACAAAACGTGTATCGCGATATAACTGCTTCCAGGTATTCCCAATTAAGCTTACGATGTATGGTAACAAGATAACTATTTTTATTCTGATCTAGGCCGCATTTCAACCTAACCACAAGTGGTAGTAAAAAAACTGAAATATCCATTCTGCATGTCCACCATTGTGGCTTTGGCAGAATTAATTTTTGATCCAGGCCGCATATCAACCCAATCCCAGTATATCCCGAAAACTAAGCAAGATATCGAAAAATTTTATTCTTTATTTTCGATTTGTCTCGTCGTGTTACATAAGAATCGATCATTAAATTTGACTTTTGCGAAATTTTTCTTCTGCATTTCAACTCAAGACACCTCACTTTTGATACAGTATATCTCGAGAACTAGGCGAGATATCGAAAATTTTATTCTTTATTTTTTATTTGTCTCGTCTTTTTAAATAAGAATCCGTCATCAAATTTGACTTTGACCAATTTTTTCTTCTGAATTTCAACCAAAACATTTCACGTTTGAGACAGAATATCTCGAAAACTAAGCATGATATCAAAAAATTTATTCTTCATTTTTTATTTGTCTCATCGAGTTACATATAATCCATCACCAGATTGCGGCGTTACGTTTATCCTAGAGTCCCCTTGAGGTTTTTGTGTCTGTATGGGTTCGGCCTAGCCCCCCACTCCTCCTCCGCCCAGCTTCACTTCAATGCGTGGTGAAGGTTCTTGCGTCGTCTACATATATTTCTTTCCCCCATGGCCCAACCAAGTAAGCAAAGAAATTGCCGCAAGCAAAGATACCGAGGTTTGTTTGGACAGTTTAAACAACGAAAATCTTCATATCTGAGTATGAACGGAAGGAAATATTGTTTGTTCAATCAGACTATAAGTGTATGAATAAAAAGATGCACACTTACGCATAGATCGCGAAGTTAATTAGTTCTGCAAAAGAAGGCTGTAAAATTAATGAATTAGGAATCTAATACTTGACAAATTTCTGAAATAATAGCAGAGAGTTCATTGAGATTTGCGGATATTGTTCTGTGTACTGGTGTACTCCGCCATCAGCAGTCGAGTACAAACCATTGCTCGTAAACTGAAAAAATAGACACCCCGTAATATATCATTGGGTTCATGGATAATAATTCCGATGTAGAAATTTATGAAAATATTCCGGTAAATATTCATTCAACCTATACTGCAGCTTTGATTATAATTTTTACAATGCGCCATGTGCTCACAGTGCTGCTCTTTTGC
>CM061919.1:173353152-173507167 GCA_031002005.1 Vandiemenella viatica
GTCATACATTTTGAGAAAAAGTGTACACGAAAGCGAAATGAAACGTACCATTGACGTGGTGCCACACGAAAGTTACGAAACGATGCACTTTAAACAGTACAGACCTCCATTTCCATTCAAGTTGTTGACGCCGAAGATAGTATCTACACACTATTGTGATTTATGTAAATCGCTGTCACATTTACGTGATAACAGACCAGATTTAGTTTATTACAGGATGCAATAATTAATGTGGGAACTAAGAGCAAGGTGAATATTATGAAAACACAAAAGGCTTTATCAACAAAGGTCCTATTATTTCCACATTTGCAGCGATTTAAGATCTCTAAAGCTAAAGCAGAATATTTAAAAAATGTAATTGGTGCACATTTATAAGTTTAACTGTAGCAGTATTTCTCAAGTAGCAGTAAATTAATTTCACTCTGCAGATGATATACGCTGTCACTTAATACACATTAGAACACACCGTGTCACTGGCTACAGGGTGGGATTCAAAAGTAATGAGCCTTTGTTCAAAAGGACGGTTTTATGGAGCAAATCGGAACCACTGACTAACAGTCTTCAAAATAGGCATCTCCTGCATCAATACACTAATGTAGGCAGCTTTTACATGTCCCAAAGGTGACCACGTAGGCCTGTTCCGGAATGGCTACAAGGGCCGGATGTCCTCGATCGAGTGGAAGCGTTTTCCTTTCAGCACTGACTTTAAGTGCGGAAACAAGAAGAAGCCAGGAGGCGACAAGTCCAGACTGTAGGGAGGCTGGGGAACCAACAGAACGTTCACCTGGGCCAGGTAGGCTCACGATGTGGCTGGGCACGTTATCGTGGTGAAGCTTGTCCTTGATGTCCCTTTGCTAGAGCAAGACAATTCTTTTCAGGACTTCCAAGTAGTAAACAGCATTCATGGTCACTTCAGGTGGGACAAACTCGTAGTTGACGATTTCCTTCACTCCAGTGAAATTGATGAGCGTCTTCAATTTGCTCATCCACCCTTTCTTCGGAGTGAGTTTGAGGTGTGCCACTCAGAGCTTTGGCATTTTGTCTCTGGGTCGTTGAAGCATTTCAAATGTTTTGGAAGGAGACTTGCCCAACCGGAAGCAGAACTTGATCGTGTACCATGGTCTAACAAACCTTCGATTATTGCCTTGTCATGCACTACCACATAGGGGTTCACGTCAAGGCCAATCCTATCGCTCCGAAAGCTTGGAGGCAACTGAGCTGCGTTGCGTTATGAAGCCAATACCCCCCCACAAGTTGAGCGCGTGGCAAGGTATGCTTATGTCAGAATAAAATGAGGCTGACTACTTTTGAATCCTACCTTATACATCCACAGATTTACTGGTTCTGCACAGTGGAAAAAGCATTAATTTTTTTTGTATGAAACTCTGAAATTTAAAATTCAGTTATTTTTCCCATTAAGGGCTACCCTCCAAGTCTTCATGATATGCAGTTGACATATTTGATCTGTACCACACTTGTTATTGTTTCCTGCTGTTCTTTTACCATTTTATCCAATATTAATTTTTTTCTCTGTCTCCCTTTTTTGCCAAAAGAAGCATTTCTAAATGTGTATATCTTTTACATTTTGTTAATGTTAATTTTTTTGTTTTGTTTCCATTGCTTTATGGTATTCTCTATGTCAGTGGTTCCCAATTAGTGGTACATATACCCCCCCCCCTAGTGGTATGTGAAGTTGCTTCAAGGGGTATTTGCGGTAATCTTTTATCTTAGGTAGCCTAATTATTACGGTAATTGAAAAATAAAACAATTACACAAACATTACTGTCGTCAAAATATATTTTAAGATTAACTCTGTGTGTGAAATAATTACTTTGGCTGTGCGAAGCATTCTACTGGGATTAACACATTTATTTATCATTTTAGTTGTAAGAGGTATCCGAGGTTGAGCTCCTTCTTGAAGTGGCACTTGGGAAAAATTAATTGGGAACCACTGTTCTGCATTACATTCTCTTATCTGCAATGTTTTTATTGTGTGAATGTTACTACTTCTTTTGTTCAATTGTCACCATTGTTTTCAAAACTTAACAGTTGTTCTTGTGCATTTTATTTTTTAGATTTCCAATATGTCCCGTAAGTCAAATACTAGAAAATCGGTTACATTGTGGGAAAAATGTGAGTGCTGCAATGCTATAATTGCTCACAAAGATAATTCTGCTCATTTAAATCATTGTCCTCCATCATCAGAGAAATGGCATCATTCTTATATTAAGGATGGAGTTGTGTACAGCACTGTAGAACAATTTGAATCTGCAGGTAAGTCATTTTAACGTTCAAGAAAAAAGTGCACTGATATTCTTATTTTTAGCTAAGCTTGTGTGAAAACACTGATGACTCGGAAGAATGAAGACTTTCTCAGTGTGTAAAATGTCATGAGATATGCACTTTGTCAGAATATCTCATTGGTGCAGCATTTTGTGATTTTGATCCTGTCTTCTTATTTTCTTGGGATGATGTTGCTTCACAGTTTCAGTGGTCCCTGACTAACAGGGCATGGGATCTCAATAACCTCTTAAATGGTTATCTTGCAAATATCATCAGGTTTTGTCCATTATTCAGGATGCTTTGAAATCAAACCCTTTGTCAGGCTGCCTTAGGCCAGTGGTTCCCAAATTGTGGTCTGTGGATCCCTGGGGCTCCATGGAAGGGTCACAAGGGTTCTGTGTTCTGTCCAAAAATTAAATAAAATGTTCTTTAAAAAGAGTCATAACCGCGTAGTGAGAAGGGTATCATAGTTATGCTTCCGTTTGTGATGACTTAACGATGCAAGACTGGTTTTTCAGCTTACGCTTATAAAAAATGTGTGATCAATTAAGGTTCCGTGGCCAAAAGTAAATTGGGAACCGCTGCCTTAGGCCATGTGTGGATAAGTGTGTGCTGACGAACTGATCGTAGGGAATTCCAGTTCTGCTTGAAGTGTCCTCTTCTGTTCTTTAGGCAGCTCCACTAGAACCATACTGTTTTGCTGTTTGGACTAATGCTGATACGACTGTGGATTGACGGCCACAGCCTGAAGGTGAGAAGTGGATTTAAGTTTTAATTACACTAGAACTTGAATTATCCGAACTCTGATTATCTGAATCGCTGAATATCCAAATCACTGTTTTAACTCATCCCACTGAAGAATTGTTGGAAATAGGGAATGGCCAGTTTAAAACAATCTTTTTTATCGCCAAGCTTGTTGCAACCAATGGACCAGTCTGTTATCGAAACCATGAAACGCCATTACAGAAGGCAACTTTTAGAGAAACTTTTGGTGGAGGGCAAAGATGAAGAAGGTGTGTTGGCTAGCCACAAAAAATAAATTTGAAAGATTGCCCATACATGATGGTGGAAGCTTGGAGCCTGGTTAAGGCAGTCACATTAAGACATGCGTGGAACAAATTGAAAGGCATACCAACTGGAGAAGAGAAGAAAAATGAGAAAATGAAGCTCAGGTATAGAAAAGGGAAGAGACGGGAGAAGATTTGGATGACGTGTCACTTGAGAAATTCAGAAACATTCTTTTGAAATTTTCTGGATGTTCAGAAGTTAGTGCTGAGATATAGGAGAGTGGATGGTGTGTGATTCGTCAGACCCTGAGTATGAAATTCTAAATGATGATGAACATGTTGAAAGTGTGAGAGAAGCAAGTGTTGAGGAAGAAGATGACCTTAACGTCGAAGTTGAAGCAGACACGTGACCATCAGCTAGTCAAGCATTTGCCGGCCTTGAAATGCATTGAAGTGGATGGAGCATCAGCCCGAGAGTGACCACATGCAACTTCTCACTGTCAAGCGGGTGCTACAATCAAACAGCTTTCTTTGACTGAGACATTCAACATGCAAAGTCTTTTATTTACAATATGTTACATACAAACTTAACATGTAAAAGTTTTGCCTTTTCATTTAATTAATTAAAAGCTCTTTTTCTTTAAAAATACGTTTTTTCTTCCATTTTGAACATACATATACTAATTAATTAAAATATACCCTTTTCCGAGAAAAAATCAAATTATCTGAATTTTTTACTATCCGAATGGGAACTGGTCCCAATTGATTCGGATAATTGCAGTTTTACTATACATGAAGGAAGGCAAGACTTGCAATGGAATCAGTTTATTGGTCTCAAAGACTGAGTAATACAATTGGTAACATGCTGCAAAGCGGATTCCAACTGTCACCAATTTATCTAAGCCCTAATATGGTAGTTAGTGAATCTCTTAGTGCAAACTGGAATAGTTAACTGTTAGGCAGATGGGAGGTTAATTGGGGGGGGGGGGCTTGGGAGGAGGGGTGGCAGGCTACTATTGAAATATAATTATCTTCTCTTGATGACTGCTGACACTAAAAGACACTGCTTCATAGCTTGCAATTCCAAAGCTGCCTCAGACTTATGGTCAACAATAAAGGGCTGACTGCAAGCTGAGTAAATTCCTATATATGCCACAATTAGTGGGTCAATGATAGCTTGATGACCTAATAATTTTGTAATCCCTCAAATAGTAATGGTCTTCAAAGTGACCTCTCACACCTTGTCTTTTCGTAATACGACACACTAAATGTGGTGATTTGAAATTGCAGTAACAAACTGTTTCATACCCAGGACTTCTCCTTCATCTCCTTGGTTAGCAGAATATGATCTTCATGTCAGTATTCCTCAGAATTCTTTTAATTTCACCCAATTTTAACCAGTATCATAGAAAGGCAAATTTATCAGAATTTACTTCTTTGCCAATGACTGTAAATAGCAATGCTGAGGCCGGCTGTTCACTCCATTTATCAGTGCTATATGTGTCATGCGTAGTATTTATATTTCGGTCAGATGACAAAAATTTGCTGTGGTGATATACAGCATTGAGAAGTATCTTGGGTTTGATTTTGAAGGCACTAGACCAGTGTTTCTCAATGGCAAAGACGTGGTTTGCAGGCAGAATATTAAAAATTTACTCTCATTGTAGGGCTGTGAGGGAGTATCAGCTGTAAGTTCAACTTTCTAAAAGCCAACATCGAGGCACAATTCTGGCCTTCCCAGGATATGAGGATAGGACAGTATTGTTCCTACAATAGCCTATTCACTAAATAATGGCATCATTAATGGTTTAAGAATTACGTTATTTACTGTTTCCTGAGGGTCTTGTTGTAGGTATGAGGGACTGCGATAGACTGTGATAGAATTGGTAATATGAAGTAAACGAGAGTATAAGGTTTCAGATTTTGTTTCCTTTACCTTATTTTGTGCATATAGGTTATTGTAGCATCCAGCCTTCGGTAGCATTACGATTAGTATTTTCTATTAAGGGATACCCTACTTATTTTAACTTATTTCCAAATATTGAGGAATCTTCAGTCAGTATGTGTTGCAATTCTTATGTTTATAAAAGTTAATTTTAGTTGTGTGTTGTGGTAAGCTAGTCGATGACTACATTGACAAATGTAAATTAGAAAAAAATCTGTTGAACTTCTGTTGAGTATTTTGGTTGAGTGATTTGAGTAAGATGTAATCTGTAAGTAGGTTAAAACATAGTTTTCATTAATAAAAGTATTTATGGTTCATAATTTTTCCCTAACGTAAATGCAAACTGAATGACTGGAATTATACGACACAAAATGTGTTTTGTTCTGAGTACTTGTGAGATTAAGTAATTGCACATTGCAGACATATGTAGGAGGGATGAATCTATGAAATGTCAGCTACACCAATGAAATAAAATGAATGATTCAATTGATCTGTTGATGAATTGCTACAAATTGAAGTATGATTGATGCATAGCAGTCTGTCATGTCACAAAGCTAGGTAAAAAGGGATGTTAAACTGTTTAGATGACTTAATTAATATGGAAATACAGTAGAAGTCTGATTATCCAAGGTAAACGGGACCGGGACCACCTCGGATAACGAAAAACTCGGATAACCGGAGGTCAGGTCAAGGAAAGAGGTTACAATGAATCAACAAACGTATTAAAACTGAAATAATACAATTTATTTGTAGTGTAAAACTAATTTGTGAAGCAATAAAGTTGTTTTTTGTACATTTATTACGATCACTTGCCAAAAAAGTTTTCAATTGTCTTCTGGGTCATAATTTTGTTTCTCTTCTTAGCGGAAGTATAACGCCAACACCACACTCTAGTTGGAAAAATATTCCATATCTTCATTAAAGTTATTTCAAACATTTGCCTCAGTTAACCCGGCGGCTCGGATAATCTGAACTCGGATAACCGGACTTTTACTGTAATAGGAAGATAAATTTTGCCACTGTGGCATATTATTACTGCAAGTGAAGAAGATTAAATCTCCTGATCTTATAAAATTTACTTGATATACTGCTATCTTATTTTTTAATTGCCCTCTCCCCAACTTAAGGTTTTGTTTCTATGGAGATATCTGCCCAACAGAGTCTTTGAAGAACCTACCAGCTGAGGAAGCAGAACAACTGGTGATGCTATCACAATCAGCACTTCAAATATGTGAAATGACAATAGGTGATCCTGTTGTGATCAGCTCACTAAATTGCACTGCAGTAAAGTTCGCATGGCCAACAGCTGACAGATCTCTTACCTCTGTCTCAATGCTCAAGGAAGGTATGTCCCTGATAGTTAATTTCTCTGTTTGCTGCCTGTACCAACATATCAAAAGTAATTCTGAGGTTGATTAGTGCTTTCATATATAAGACTTTTTCCTTTGGCAACTAATTAGGATGTGGTGATTACTGATATTGAAACTATTTAAATCCTTAAAATAATAAGCTTTCTTGGGGTATCTTCTACATGAATTTGGGCATAGTCCCAAATTCTAATTTCTTACTTTTATTCTCCTGTATATGGTTAATTTTTTTTTTAAACTTTATAATCATTCATAGTTGTTGTAGAGTTTGTGTACTTGTGGCAGTTTCCCCTGCAAAGATGACAAGAAAATTTACTTTAAATTCGTTAATTATTTTGCACATGTGTTATCTGCAAATGATTGTTTTCTCCTACGTTCTATTACCTGTAATTGGATATTGATTTATGGTAATGGTCATCTCTCCCCTTCTATATTCTGGTCCTAATCCTTCACCAAATTTACTTCTAGGTCATTTGTCAATGTGTGTGTTGTCCACACACACCCATCATTCTCTTCAGCTGCATCTTGTCTTCTAGTGATTTTCAAACCTTATAATTTTTCATATCAATTATTGATTGTGTTTCACAGTAATTTTCACTAAAAAATGTGCCTTGCTCCCTTTCCACCTGATCCAATTCCTGTATTAGATACTTATGATATCTATTCCATATGACCGAGCCTAGTGGTTGAGTGGCGATGCTTGAGCCTGGCATTCAGGAGAATGCAGATTCAAATCTCTGTCTAGCCATCCTGATTTCGGTTTTCTATGACTTATAAAAATCACTCCAGATGAATGCTGGGATGGTTGTTTCAAAAGGCCACAGCTGAATTTCTTTCCATTCCTTTTACCCAATAAAAAGAAGTGTTCGATATGGTCCCATCATTCTCATGCAAGGCGCTGACTAAGGTTTTATTTTCTATTCTGCTTACTTCCCTGTTATCTCTCTTCATTACTCCTTCCAATAGATGCAGAAGTTTTAAATCCTTTTCTACCAGCTTTACTGTGTGTCCTTAAGTGATATTATGAGATACATACATGTTGCACCTTTTACAAGCAAATTCCCCTCTAGTACTTAGTTATTCAAAACTTTTATTTCCCTGTCTGTGTATATAACCACATGACTTATTTGGAATTATTTGTCTTCATTCCTTGTTTACCTACCCAACTAACTATCATGTCCAGTTCTCTCTGTAACGATTCACAATCCTCTCTCGTTTTAATCCTGTTATACAACTTTGCCATGTAGCAACCTGATTTATGATTATAAAACAACAACAGAATCATTTAACACAGTAATGAATAGTTATGATACCGGTATACTACTCTGTAGCACTTCTGTTGTCACATCTACCTCTTTTGACATATTTCCAACACTTTCTACCTTCCTCTTAAGAACCCAACAAGACACATCCATGTTTACACCAATGATTTTAAACTTATTCACTGCTATTCTATGGCCTGTTCTGTCAAATACCTAAAGAGTTATGTTAGTAATATTAAACACTTGTGTCTTCAAATTAATGGTGGCTAGAAATTTTGCATTCAGAAAGACGTGGTATCGAATTCCTATCTGGCCATCCAGATATTGGTTTCCTAAGGTTCACCAAATCACTCCAGATGAATGCCAGGATAATTCTTTCAAAAGGTCATGGCAGAATTCATTCCCATTTCTCCCCCTCAGTCCTTTCCCACCTGTAATGGTCTCAGCATTGAAGAGACGTAACTGCATTTTAAGATGAAGAATGCCACTGGTTGTGTGCTTCATTTATTTTCTGTTTGGAACTTCATTTTCAACATTTGTTTCTGTGGTTACTAAATATTGCTGTATATACTTAAACGACTTTTCAAAATGGCTGGTGGATTGTTTTATTATTATTATTATTATTTTTTTTTAATACTCCTCTCTTCTTTCACATTTTAATTTTTCATGTCAGTAAGAGTTAATATGGAAGATCTTTGGTTATAATAGCATTATTAACTACTTAGGCATACCATTTTTACCTTATTTTTTTTTTTTTTGTGGCTTTCGCTGTGATACTAAAGCTGGTGATCCAAAATTTGCAGGCTTGGATGTGTTCCGGGGCCAGTTTGGTGCACCTGTAACAGTCACCAAACTGCCAGAAGCCCCATATCCTGCAATGGAGGTGTGTATCAATGTACTCTCATCTTTTGAGCCTCCCTCAGACTTGACCACTCTACTCCAACACCGTTACCAAGGGAAATTCATATGTGTTGGGAACAGACTAAGGCTTTTGCACTTTGGCAGAACACTACTATTTGAAGTTGTTAAAATCAAACCCTACAGTGTCACCGATAAAGATATGACTTCAGTCTCAAACAAACTTAACAGCCTCAAACTTGGTGATAATGTTTGTTTTTCAGAAGTGGACAGTAAATCAAAAGAAAGGACTATAAGTGATGGTGCTATTTTTTACTGTGTTATACGGAATACAAATTGGATTGTTCATAAGACAGGTGGTACATCACAGGATAAAGGGCAGGAAATCAGCTTATCTGATCTTGGAGGAATGGGAGATTTGATAAAAGAGGTCACAGAAATTATGGACTTAGCTTTAGGTAACATCAAACCAATACCAGGTAATAATTTACTAAACATTTTTTTCAATTACAAAAAAATCATTATACTCTGAAAGGTATGCTGCTTTGTACCTCTAATTAACTAGAATGTAGACAGAATTTAGTTAAATACTATTGGATTTTTTCCCCAGTGAGAACATTCTGTTCATTCCTATGTATTAAAACTTTCATAATTTTCCTAAAATTGTTTATCATTGCTTTGAGCAAAAACAGCAGTATATATTAATCATTTGGTGTTCGTCCTATAGTTGATTTTTCTCATGCTTTACTTTTTCCAGTTTACATCTGTTTTGCTATCTCCTAAAAAAAAGTCATATCTTTTTTTTTTTTTTTTAAAGATTGGTATTCCTTTTAATTAAAAACTTATGGTTTTCAAAACTTAACTTTATTTAATGACTGACATTAAAAGTATCAGTTAGGAAGCCTAACTTGTAACATGTTTAAGAAATGATGTAAAATGAAGAAATGCCACGAGGCAATATCAGTATGGAGAGGAAAGGTAAAGTAAACCCTTCACTTGCTTAAGTTGAAAGAAGGAGGGATAGGATGGCAGTAAATCATAACAAAAATAGAAAAAAAAAAAGGTCTAGTACAGCACATGAGCCTGTTGTTAACCCAGCCACATAAATAATTGTTTTTGATCTTTAGGTTCAGAATGAGATGGAGGAAGGAAGGAGGGTGATGAAAACAATACTGTTGAAAATGTTAAGCATGGAAAAGGGAAAATAATCATAGATAGTAACTAAAGAAATGTTTAAGCAGTAAAAAATTATAAAAAAAGCTAAATAAATATGAGAAGACTATAAATGGGAAAAAGTCTATTTGTTTGAGATATTTTTGGAAAAGGGTACTCTTAGTAAGCTACAGAGAAGGAATCAACTTTTTTAAAAAAAATTTTTTGGCTGTGTATTTGGATGAATGTGACTCCCACTAAAACTACAACACAGATTTTCATGTGTTATGAAAAGGAATAAACAGTGTGCATTTCAATTTGGCGTGAACTCAGAAAGCCAAGAAGTTGAGGTAAATAACAAATTTAATTGTTCTATAGTATTCATTTGAAATAGTCTTATTTTCTGGTGACAGATAAGTTAACTTCTCACAGTTCCTGTGTTTACCAGGATTTCCTGTTGTTAAGTTCAATTCATGTGAAGAATGCTAGAGCAAGCTGTGAAATTTAGATTCTACTTTAAACTGTGGGTTCTCTCTTTGTGGTAGGATTACTGGGTTATTTGATGTGCTTGTATGAAAACTGCTGAATTTTGTTTTATTTTGGATATAATCCTGTAGTTTGGGCAAAACATGAAGAATTACTGATTAAAGAGAATGGTCCATAGCTTTGCAGTCTATTTGAATGAAGTTGCAGGCAGCAGCAAGTATGTTCAACATAAATGAATAACTTGTCTGTATAGTTTATTAATATATTTTTATTAATTATATTGTTCATATTTTTTTGAGAATTTTTCACTACTTGTGGTTTTCTTCAATTAACAACAGTATGATTATTTTCTTTTTTGCACCCAGCATTTCCAATGATATTGTTTTTGTCACTCCCAAAATCTCCACTCTGAACCTGGTTGTAAAAATATTGAAATATTGTTTTTTTGGTCTTCTGTTTGTGCAGTGTGTTTTATTGCCAAATCCTGTCTACCTTCAACTTTTGCAAGAGACGGTTTTATCGATACTTTCCATTCCATTTTAATATTGTTTTGACGTAGACACAATAAGTCTGTAATAGTGATTAAACTGACCAGGCAGTACAAATTGCTTTAAATCTCAATGTTACTTTATGAAATAGTTGTGTCTGCTTTTTTGTGCATGTGAAATTTGAGCTGTTAAATCATAGATAAGCTATCAAAGAAATGAGGCTAGGTACAAGTAAGTCTCAAAGCAGTTCTGTTTTTCGTCTTACTTGAATCTCCTTTCCTTCTAACTTTAAGTTGTGTTCTAATGTTATAAACAGTTTAGTACATTCAATTTCTTTCTAGAACCACTTGACACTTCCTTTCCTTCAAAAGATTTTATGGTTGTGGATGACACACAGTCACATTTCAGGATCACTCTCTGAATGCGATGTTTAATATGGTGCCCCTTGGGACGTACACAAACATTTTGCGTTTTTTGCATGTTTATAAAGTATCATGTGCCAGTGTTGTCTGTGGGTGCCCACATAACCCTTGTTCTATTTTTTTTTTTTTTTTTAAACTACAGCGATAACAGGCAAGAAAACAGCAGTCTTGGGATGTGGTATCAAGTGAGGTTCGTCTCAGCCTTAGGCCAGGATGCACTCCATGATTAATAGAATCTCTATTTTGTTCTTATCGCATGCCCTTGCTGGCTGATCTGTGAATACTTGCACTGCCAAGTACTTGTCACAACTGAAGTAATAATTGTGAATCTTCCTCCTCCCCTTAGCTCCCAACATGTTCTCATTTGATGTAGTTTTCGCCAGTCCCAAAGTGATATGGGGATGGCTCTTCTGGTAGGCAGACATGTAAAACAAAATTAAAAAAAAATATTATTGAATATAGAAATTGAAAGGTAACTTAAAATTTGTTCACAGAACAACGAGTTCAATTAAATAGCATATCAAGTTTAAAGTTATTTGCTTAGATAATTCAAGTCATAGATCAGAGTAAATAGTTATAGAAAATCGGAATGTAGCGTTAACATATTTAGTATATTAGATTCAGACCTTTTCATAAACGAAAATGTTACTTTTATTTTCAGAGCCATTGTGGACTGCAGCTAGTAGAATAAAGTTAGAAACCTTGTAACTAGAAAATTCCATTAAAGTGTGTGAGAAAGAAATCTTGCATGGAGTTGGTGCAAAACCTTCTGTCTCAGCTCTATCCATGACCTTGCCTAGGATAATTTCAGCTCTTGCTTTGCTATATTAAATCGGTCACCACTTAGCTTGATAAAACCCTAAGGTAGAGTAATAGATAATAATTTTCACAAGTCTATTGCTGGTAAATAATCATTATATTCTTCAAACTTTAGCAAAGTCAAAAACTGAACTGGCATCAGACAATTTTTCCTATGATAAAGTTGCAAATTCGATTAACCAATTGAGCCAGACCAAAACCCATAGTTCAAAGTCCAACTAATTATCACATGAAAGCATATATGATCAACACATGCTTCTACAGTTCGACATGTTTGCCGATGACCAACACTCAGGTTATACCGACGCACCACATGGCGAAAAATACTGCTTCAAAACTACATAGTTGCCCTCTAACTGAAACTGGCTGACTGAGCGGTGCCTACATCTCACCAAAATAACATGCCACCAAGCGTGGTTATGCTCAAACTTAAACTGGCTGACTGAGTGAACCTACATTGTGCCAACAGGGTGGCATAGTAGTGCTCAAAATTAAACGTGCTGGCTGACTGCGGAAGGAGGAGGGAAATTCTGTCCTAATATTTATAGAAATATCCGTGGGAATGCAAGACTTCCTCGTTTCCCACGAGAAAGATCTGGTAATCTGATCAGATATCAAATCTTACCCCTGTAAACTTGCATCAGGTATTTGACCTTGACGACTAAAAGTATTCCTATCACTCAGAAAGCTAGAGTAGCTAGATCTTCTAAAAAGCATTAACTTTTATCCTTATAAAATTATTGTATCTTTAATAGTTTCACCGTAAAAAAAATAAAATATTTTAAGCAATTCCCAAGACCTGTAAATAACTTTTACAATTTCGTAGTTAGGAAACTGAAACAACTTTCATTTTACTTTTAATTTGCTGCTCTTTTATTTGATATCACTCAAGCCATGTTTACTATTTTCAAAAAGGTGAAATAAAATTCGTAAACCAAAAACAGAATCTGACAAATTTATATTTTCTAAATTCTTAAAGTCTGAAAGTAGCTTCAAACCAATCTACGTATCCAAAAACGCCTATTGTGCAAATTTGAAGTCTCTGACGGCCTTCTTTGATTTACTATAATTTTTTTATAAATATCACTCCAGGTGAATGCTAGAGGCTAATGCAACAGAAAATACTGTCTTGTTCAGATACTTTCTCAAAACTATATAAACCTGATTTGAATTAGCTTAGCAACTGACTTCAAAAATGTTATGCAATGCTATTCAATTTAAATCTTGGTTCTGAGAACAAATTTTGTCACGCAGTTACAAAGTTTAAAGGATGGAAGCCGGTGTAGTAAGTTAAGACACAATTACACATTTAAAATTCTAGAAGCCACAATTTAGAAGATAGAAAGTTAGTTTATAGCTTAGAGGAAGTGTAATCTTGTCTTACACAGCATATAAAAGTTTGAAAAGGTTCACTGAAGTTTAAAGATTGGTTTTAGAGCAATTTGTAAAAACTTTCACTACATGTGGAAATGTCAAAGTAGCCAGTTTAGAAGATATAAGTAAATTCAGGTGAGAAAATTATATCCAAAAGAAAGTACATTCCAATACAAACAGTTTTCAGAAAGTCTCGTTAAGATCCATGTACTATTTTGGGTCAGGACGGAACAAAGTAGAGATTTTTACAGTCTCAAGAAAATGCTGAAGCGTGCCATTTTTTAAAATTTAATTTAATTACAATGGAGCACAGGCTCCGGTGGCAATTTCCCTACACACCCATCTTCCCCCTATCCTGCACCCACCTACATTTGCCCTCTACAAATTTTATCTTTAAATTCCTTCAAAGTTTTCGGTAAATTATTCATCATTTCTCTTGGTAACTCATTCCAATCCCTGACACCCTTACCTAAAAAAGAGAATCTTCCCACACCCTTGTGCCTGAAATCGAGTGCCAGCTTGTGGTCATGGTCATCTTTTTCATTCCATGCACTACTTTTCATACCTATTGCAATATCTTTCCATGCCTCATCACCAGTATATGCCCTGTACACTCCCATGACCCTCCTCATCCTCCTCCTGTCTTGCAATGAATCCCATTCCAGCTCCTTTATCATATCCGTCACTGATTGCATTCTGCGATAATTTCCAGAAACAAATCTAGCAGCCCTTCTTTGCACCCTCTCCAAATCCTGTATTTGATACGTAAAATGAGGGTCCCATACTACACTACCATATTCGAGCAATGGTCTGACCAAAGTTTTGTAACCCAATTCCTTGACTTCTCTTGTACATCCCCTCATAACTCTCTCCAACAAGTGCAGAACTTTGAAACCTTTTCCTACCACCTGTCCTATGTGTCCTGCCCAGTTAAGTTTGTTATCAAAAGTAATTCCAAGATATTTGCATTTCAAGTCTTCAGCAAGCAATTCTTTCCCCACCTTATATTCATAATTAACCATTTCATCATCCTGAGACAGTGTCTGCTTTAGAAATTCATAATAAATCAAGGAAATCGGATAGCAAATTTGCCTATGCTGAGTAGGGAACGAGGAAAAAATCACGTTCTTACACGCTTTCTATAAATACAGGCCACAAGCTCGCCTCCAGGCAGTCTTTGAAAATCAATGATCTGGGCGCGAGGCTAGGCAGATGATTATGAACAACTATTTCCGGGCAGACATATTGGACTGCTAGGTTAACATGTGATAAAATTATCATTCCTCATGTGACTGTAATTTCAGTTAAGGATTGTAAGGTTAGTCTAACTCGAATGGGTTAATCGTTCCTGCAACAAAATTTCTTTGGTGAATATTTCCGATGTCATAAGTTTGTGACTTTGTAAATTTTGAAGAATCTAGTGATTATCAGTTTCAACAGCAACAGTGACTTTTAATAATGACGTGTCTTTTCTGAGTTGAGGTTAATTCAATTTAGGTGGCGACTGTGTTCCTGCAAAGCATGGTAAGAGCTGAGGCGTCACTGTTTAGTGAAACCCCCACTACAGTTTAACGTCTTACAAAATCAAGTCATTTAGTCATTGGTTCAGAACATTGACCCGTTTATTGGGGCTTCTCCAATCATCCATGAAAATGTGTTTCTGGAGAAACATGTTCCACAGCAAATTTCGATATAATACATATCAAATAGTTGCTGCTATTTGCTAGTGTACAAAATGGATCTGAGTTCTTGGCTATCTGCCTACTCACCTGACGTTTGTACGGTTTAACTGTTTTACTTTTTTTATATAATATAAAAAGAATATGTCATAAATAGTAATCTACACAAAGGTTTACTGTGCTCATAAATTCTAATTTCTGCCAAATGTGGAGAATCCCACCTTCCCTTGGAAATTCGCTGTCTTTTATTGACACTGACATGTAATTATGAAGCATGCATTTAACACTAATCATTTCACAATTTTTCATCAATGAATATTTCTGGACGAAATGTGAAAATTACAATATCTTTAAATTAATAGACATTTTCGTTTGTTGTGTAGTTGCTTTCTTATATTCATATCCTTAAAAGGAGGGAGAGAAAGAAACTCTGCCACTACCAGTTTTAATATATATTAATTCTTCTTTATAGTATTTGGAGTTAGATGAATACTATTTTTCTTTACTGGGTTCCTAAACTGAATTATAACCTTGCACCTGACTTTAAATTGATTTGAGTAGCACACAACATTTAAAAATCCCACAGTTTATAGTATAAATTGATGTCTTACTTCCAGATGAACCTTTCCAACCGTATTAATGAATAGTGAGTAATGATATGGCTCAAGTCTTGCTGGGTTTGTGCATCTGAAGTACTTAAAAGTTTTTTACTTTGCTTTCTTTGCATAAAAAATGTTACTTTGTATTTTTCTAGAGCATAAAATTATAATTTTCTTAAATTTACTATCTGTTTGAAGGTGTCAATATTTTATGCTACAGGAGTCCGTCCAACACGAGGCGTTTTACTGCATGGACCAGCCGGTGCAGGAAAGTCAATGGTGGCAAGGGCACTGGCTGCAGCAAGTGGAGTAACAGTTACTCATACTCATGGCTCAGAAGTAGTGGATGGATCATGGTCCCCTCCAGCTGCTGGGGGACCCCGCATACTGGTCTTGGATGATGTAGACTGTGTGCCACGGGGAGCGTCTCCTGCACTATGTCGTCTGCTTGACCGGATGAATGCAGAGGGTGCCTTTTTTATCCTACTGGCCACAACACGCAATCTGGACCGTGTGGATGCAGCACTGCGACGTCCTGGCAGGTTTGAATTTATTTTTCAAAATGAACAAAAATTTATTTAAAGTTTTTTTCCTTGGTTTTGAATGATTGAAAAAGCAATATCATAATTACAGTAATCAAAATCAGGTGTAATGTGACAAAACTTTTTTCTTAGTATAGATCGTGATAATATTCCATGCAGTTTCTGATAAATTTTTCTTGCAACAGTTTACGCAGGTGGACTTAAGGAGATAATGCCTCATTTCCTTATAGTTGTTTGTAGCAGGTCATTGTTTGCAGTACAAAGTTGATTTTCATATCCTTTTGCTTAATGGAATGATATTCCTGTATGTTCTGTTTCAAGTGTTGTATCTTTCTTCATGGTAATTAACAGTATTTCATTTGTAGTGAGGGTCCCATCAAAAACTATATATTTGTCAATGGTTTAACAATTTTCTCACCATCTGACTTCCACCTCAAGTGCCAGGAACAGAAATAAACTAATACACAAGGAAACCAACACTCTTTAGTGAATAAGCTTTTTCAGTGAAGTAAATGCTACTGTGTTCCATTAAGTAGTAGGTGAATCTGTATTCGAAGTGGCTACCCTCCCCATGTGAGGGCTGTCGGAACTTGAAGAGAGTGTACACTCAATGTCTTGTGGGTAGAAGAGAGATTTTTTGAAATTGTATGAACCTCTCCCTGAGAAAAAGGTAAACTAAACACTTTCTAACATGACGAATATGTTATTATTATTATCTTTTTTAAAATTGGAAACAGTAACCAACATAGTTAATAAATGAAAAAAAAAGCAGAATTAGTTGCATTGAAAATGATTTTTTGGAAGTTATAGGTAGCATAAATATTGAAAAATTATCTATTTTATGCTGAAAGAGAGAGAGAGAAAGCAAGCAAGCGAACAAAGATTGTGCAGTAAACGTTTTTGCAGTTTCTGCCAATAAATCCTAGACTCTGGTGTTAATGGTCAATATTTTGGGAAAAAAAAATGATTTACATGAGCAGTCATGCAAAGAATGATTGCTCCAGCTGAAGCTCAAGTTAAAGCTGTGTTTAATGGCGATATGGATGATAGTGTGTGGAGGGAGCAGGTGTTACAGAGGACTGCAGGACGCACAATTTATATTAACTAAACAGTGACAACAGCTTAATAGTGATTAGATTTACCATGTCAAAAACTACGAGGTGTGTTCAGAAAATAACGGGAATTTTCGTTTTTTGAAAAAAAAAATTATTTATTTGTCTACATTAATGTTGTTGCTTTCAAAATAATCCCCATTAGATATTATGCACTTCTGCCAGCGCTTCTTCCAATCGTCGAAACACTTCTCAAACTCGATTTTTGGGATAGCCTTTAGCTCTTTCAGCGAAGCGCTTTTAATGTCATCTATGCTTGTAAAACGACGGCCCTTTAAGGTTCTCTTTATTTTTGGAAATAGGAAAAAGTCACACGGAGCCATGTCTGGCGAATATGGAGGCTGGGGCATCGTTACAGTATTGTTTTTGGCCAAGAATTCACGAATAAGCAACGAAGTGTGAGCTGGTGCATTATCGTGGTGCAAAAGCCATGAATTGTTTTTCCACAAATCAGGACTTTTTTTTTCGGATTGCTTCACGCAAACGGCGTTGAACTTGTAGGTAGTACTCCTTATTTACCGTTTGACCTTGTGGCAAGAATTCACTATGCACTATGCCATTAAAATCGAAGAACACCGTAAGCATAACCTTCACGTTCGACCGCACTTGTCGAGTCTTTTTCGGTCTTGGCGAGCCAGTATGCTTCCACTGAGACGATTGAGCCTTAGTTTCGACGTCATATCCGTAAACCCATGTTTCGTCACCTGTTATAACACGTTTCAGTAATTCTGTATCGTCGTTGACTTCATTTAGTGACTCCTGAGCAACTTCCATTCGCCGCTGTTTTTGTTCAAAATTCAACAATTTTGGAACAAATTTTGCTGCCACACGTTTCATACCCAAAACATTTGAAAAATTTCATGGCATGAGCCAATCGATATGCCAACATCATCAGCAACTTCTCTGATTGTGATTCGGCGATCATTCATAACCATTGCTTTCACTTTTTCCACGTTTTCATCGGTTGTTGATGTGCTGGGGCGTCCGGGGCGTTCGTCATCTTCAACGTCTTCACGGCCATCTTGGAAATGCTTATACCACTCGTAAACTCTTGTTTTACTCATAACAGACTCATCATAGGCCTTTGTTAACATATCACACACTTTATTACACTTTATTTCATTTTTTACGCAAAATTTGATACAAATTCTTTGATCCATTTCTTTTAACAAACGAAAATCGCTGAGCTCATAAAAACACGTCTAACCTTTGCGGCTGCCACAGACAAAGTAAGCAATGAATACAGCTGAAAATTTTATCATATTTCCAGGGCATGTATACCAACATAATAAAAAAAAATTGACAATTGGACTCTCCAAACCCACGAAATTTAAAAATTCCCGTTATTTTCTGAACACACCTCGTATATTTAGAAGCAACATTAATTTTCAGCTCAAAACTCTCCACAAGGGAACATGGATGTTAACAGGTGGGAAGATGCCAAAGTGGCCACTATCTTGTCAAAAGCCGGTTACAAAAAGATTGATTTGGGGAGAAATGTAATGTCATGTAACAGCAGAGATCAGAAGAAAAAGACATAAGGCAGCACAGGCAGTCCTCAAGCAGGATAAAGCACAGTTCAAAGAGGAAGTTTTTCTAGGATGCTAATGTCTGTGGACTCATTGATCTGATATGAGAACCTCTAACTTTTATTGATTTTTCTCCTTCAAAATGTCTTCAATATCTTGAGATAAATCATTAACTCAGTGACTGATGGTGTCAGCAGAAAGAGGATTTTTTTAAATTTCACTAGCAGATTCTAAACCCAGAAATAACCTCACAATTTCTTCACTAACAGACTTTAAAATTTCAGCTATTTTATATGGTTTCTTGGTCTTTACCATAAATTCAGCTGCCTTGTTACAAGCTTCATGTATTTTATCTGAAAAACATACTGTAGTGGTTATGAATGTTTTTTTTTTTTTTATTTTGCAACAACTGTCAAAAATAATTGGCATCTTTGCTTGATAGAGAAAAATCTTTTGTTGACAAATGTTGTTGGCAGCAGTAATGAGTTTTTCACCACAAACGATACACTCAGCAATTGGGCAAGGTTTTTTCCACAGGCATGATCCTCTCCCCCCCACCCCACACACACACATAAATAATTATAACTATACTGCTGCTGCACCAACTTGTTTCCACTCAACACTTTCACCAGTTGCAGTCGTAGATAGAACATCCCATTCAAGGAATTTATCCATCTTGAAGAAATAAAATATTCTGCTAATTGTAATAGAGAATAGCAAGACTAACTACTGATTAACACAAATTTCATACCACTTCAAAGCACAGCTGTGATAAAAGTGAACTGATTGTAAGAAGCGATAGTAATACTCTTCGAAGAAGTCACATATATCGTGTTTGCTTTTAAAATGATGTCTAACAATGGGTTGGGCAGCATTACAGGAAGAAAGTGACATTGGTGGAGAAGCACCTGCACTGACAAAGAAGGAAAATACCAAAACAACATAATAAAATAATAAATGACTTGGAAAGTTTTGTTAATCCCATTAGTTTATGTGGAAAGCACAAACTCAGATATGCAACAAATATAACAGAGCCTCAAAGCACAGAAGTAGAGGCAAGAAATAAAAATATTTAAAAACTAAAATAAACAATAAGTGTGATTATAAATTTAACATTTAATTTCTTAAAATATGACAATACATAACAATTTGCAGCACATGAAACTGAAATATAATTGATAAAGAACTTGACAGTTAATTGCTTACAAGAGGTAAAATTTTGTGACACACACCTTTCACCAGCGTACCGGTTGTGAACTACTACTTTCTTTGCCTTCAGTAATAATAAAATTATCCATCATCTAGCCATGTAAATGTGTCATCTTATAGTGATAGTCTGAGTGGTACTGAATCCATGCAGGCTAGAACGTGAAGTGGAGGTTGGTGTGCCGAGCCCTGGTGCCCGTCTAGAAGTGCTGCGACGGATTTTGCCAAGTGTTGAAGATGCAGAGCTATCTCGGGTAGCAGCAGCTGCTCATGGTATGGTACCAGCCGACCTGATGGCAGTAGCTTCACAAGCATCCTTGGCCTCTGCTCGCAGGGGTGCACCTGTACCAGAGCGACAGGATTTTGATGCTGCACTTGCTCGCGTTCGGCCTACTGCTATTAGGGAAGTCCTCGTGCAAGTACCAGATGTTAGTATGTGGGTGGATACTAAACTCATCTATTAAATTTATAATTTTATGTTGATAATCTGTTAAGACATCATTCAGCATGTATAATTAAGAAAGTATTTATTTCCCTTTTTCTTTCCTTTTTTCAATATCGGTCTTGAACTCAATGCATGTAGCTTAATTTATAAATTTCTGTTTCATATTAGTCATCTGGTATATCTCTACAGCTCTTAATAGTGATTAATGTATTTATTAATAAATTTCATCACAATATTTAAATAATTTTTTCAATTTACTAGAAGGTATTTAAACTATACGACATATCATATTAATAAAATATAGCATCTTTTGTTGACCAAATGCAAATTATTTTTAAATATTGTCATTTTTGATTTCAACCAAGTGTAACAGGTATATTGCCATTTCTTGCTACTTTGTAGTTAAATCAATACTTGAAAAGTAATGTAAAGAACAGGAAATATATAATTACCTTGCAGCTATTATTTTTTTAGTGGTTATACTATTCTTGATTAAATTGTGTCTAGACACATCAAGAAATTATTTGCTTGAAACCTCTCTTACTAGTAATAATAATGTTAATGGTTTTGTGATTTATGTATATCTACGACTTAATAAATATAAATGAATTGTTGATTTTAATATCATGTCTGAAAGCCAATCAGTTTAATAGTTTGTCTTATCAGAATTTTGACTGGTAAGTTTCATGTAAATTGTGACTTCAGTGCTGTGTCTTATATCTAGAAAATATATTTATTTACTGTGTTTGCGCTGTGAACCCTGTTTACAACCATGTGTGTTCTCTGGAATTTTTCACTCTTCTTCTAAGGGTTTTTTAATAAAATAAGTTCTGGTACCTTCTTTCCTGGTAGAGATTCTTAGAATCTTATGGCACACCCATAATCATATGAAAGATGTAAAGTAAAGCACCACTTACCAAGCAGAAAGCGTCACATTGGTGAAACAGATGTAGAATATTGTGATACAAAAAAATCTTTTATCTGAAAATATTGTCTATGCACATGATTACATCATTATGTATTGTGCTTGTCTTGCTATCATTGCAACTTTCATAACATAATTACTAGAACATTATTAATATTAACTAATACTATATTCTTAGACTTAATAATTTTTCTTTTACAATTTCATCTCCACTTTAGTCATCAGTATGTAACATTACAAAATATTAAATAATTTACAATTGTAATGGAACTATCACTCCAGTGACAATTTTCCAAATTACGTACTATTATTCCATTAACATTTTTATTTTTAATTCTTTCGCTGCTTATTACCTAACACATAGTCCCTCTTCTGGTAACTAAAATAAGCACCTGATTTACCTACACTCAAAACACTACCTTTTTTCTGACAACATGTGCTGTTTTATAGCCACTATCCTCTATTTTATTCCAAGTACTGCAAATTCTCTCTATATCTCTGCTAAATTTATTCTGTACAAACTACTCTCTTTGTTTTCTTCCTGCCTTCACACATTTTTCAAGCTATTTGCATCACGGTTTTGATTTAAATATAATCAGAGTCAGTTATTTTTGACTGGCTAACATTTTATGCTGATCATTATTTAATACGTTAACTGAGCCTGCACAAGTTTCATTATTTTGCCTTCAGTTAAAAAGCACAAGTCAGTTCTTGACCTAACACATTCTTTATTGTGTCTGCTGTTCAAAATATGTCCACTATTGTAATACAGGATGCCTTATATTTTTCTGATAGGTGCGGTGGAGTGATATAGGGGGCCAACATGATTTGAAGCTCAAATTGCGGCAAGCAGTGGAGTGGCCACTACTATATCCTGATGCTTTTTCTCGGCTTGGAATTTCACCACCACGTGGGGTCCTTATGTTTGGCCCTCCAGGTTGTTCCAAGACCATGGTTGCCAAGGCCCTTGCCACAGAAAGTGGCCTCAACTTTATCTCCATCAAGGTTTTTGCTACATCCATTAATTGTAATATGCCCTATATTCATTAAATTATATTCAGTAATATATATAGTTAATCAGAAGCTGTTATACTAAATTTCCAGTTTGTTAAACAAATATTTTATTTGTACTTGTATTTGTATCTGGTTTAGATTGCTCTGGAGCTTGGGTTTCATGGAATATATTTACTATCATAATTTTTGGAGAAATATTTCTGTTTTGAAATTTGTTTTGGCCTAGGGTCTCTATTGTAAGTTGTGGTGGCAGTTTTATTAAACGTTTATTCTCATGTTCCGTATAATAGTTATTTTGTGAATTTTTATGTAAATCATTGTATACCACTGCTCATTGTTACAAAAAGATAAATATACAGAGAGTTGAGAGGCGTTGAAGAGTTATTAATTGTTCCTTTGGTGATGTATATAAATATATGATTCTGTGTGCTTGTCTTCAGTATGTGGCTTCTAATTTATTTGTAAAGCCTGTTTTCTGTGTATTAAAAAGAAATTGTCTCTGAATGATATTTGATATTTCATGTTTAGATCATCACTATTCATTGTGTGCAGGGGCCTGAGCTGTTCAGCAAGTGGGTGGGGGAATCGGAGCGTGCAGTACGAGAGGTTTTTCGACGAGCACGCTTAGTAGCACCTGCCATTGTCTTCTTTGATGAATTGGATGCATTGGGTGGTATGCGAGGAGATAGCGGTGGCGGGGGTGCAGGTGTTCAGGACCGGGTATTGGCTCAGCTGCTTACGGAAATGGATGGGGTCACACCCCTTGGCAATGTCATCGTTGTGGGAGCTACCAACCGCCCTGACAGGATTGACAAGGTGAGACAGGTAGATTGCGACTTAGAAAATTGTTACTGAGCAAATGAAAATGTAAATAAATTAATTTTTCACAAGCTACAAACTGGTTCAAATCTCTTCTGTGATGGAACTTGCTATATAGACATGCTTAGTCTAGTTCTAATGGCTATGTCTGGTATCTAATTAAAAGATTTGGATTTTATGGTATTATCTTACTTGTTCTGAATATATTAAACCGTGTTCGTCCAGATAAAATGAGAAACATTTCTAAATATACTTTTTAGAACTTGTTTCATTCTGCTAAACTTAACAATCTGGAAGTCACCATTCATATTAGCTGCTTCAAATCAGGAGAGTGTTTCTTTAGAATGTGGTTAACACTCTGGTGTCACATTTGATAAGATGCAGGTTCGAATCATTGTCCGAGCATCCAGTTTTGGGTTTTCCATGGTTTCCCCAAATCACTCCAGGTGAATGCCAGGATTCTTCCTTCAGAAAGGCCATGGCAGAATTCCTCCTCATTCCTTGTCCCCATTCCCACCCCACCTCTAATGACCTCAATGTTGATGAGATGCAAAAAAAAAAAAAAGCTTTAGAATGCTAGTGTTCTTCATTGTGTTACTTGGAGTATTGATGATTATTGACCATTCTGCATATTATGAGGTGTAAAAGAATGAGTTCACATCTTGTAATCTGTGTATTGGTAATCCTTCTTTGTTTTGGCTATCTTGCATGGTATACAATTTCATTTAATTCAGTCACAAAGACCACTCATAACTCAGATGATATTAGCATATAACTTACCAATCAACAGATAAGTACATAGAACATTTTGATAATATCCTGTTGCTTTTGGATCTACTTTACAGCTGACCTATCTGAAATATACTTCATTAGGTTTCCCCAATTAACTATCTACTGCTCATTCCTGAGTTGTAGCTTCAAGTTTAAGATAATTCTTACACAACAACAACAAATTGTGATATGAACGTATTGTGATCACAATCATGTTCAGCAGTCTTTTGCTGCTATTCTTTTGTTATTGAACCATCTGTTTCTATGTCCGATCCTACAATATGATGTGTGTATTTGACAGGCCTTATTGAGACCAGGCAGGCTGGATCGTATTGTGTATGTGCCATTACCTGATGCTGAGACCAGGCGCGAGATCCTGGCACTGCAGTTGGGACCACGCACACCAATTGCTCAGGATGTTGATATGGATGAGCTGGTGGCTGCCACTGATGGATACTCAGGAGCTGAGGTACTGTGTAAAGCTCTTAGGTATATTATTTGCATCACAAAAGTTAAATGTTTTTTTGGTAGGTTTAATGTTTTCAAAGAAAATTGCAGGCTGACTAGTTTGACCTTAGTTGAATGGGGAGCAAGTTATTTCTGATGAAAGGGACAACAAAAGGCCAAATTGATAGTACAGCACTGAATTTGTCAGAATGAGCCATATAATCAGAGTAATGCTATTGTAGTCAAACAGAAAGTAATTTAATGGGTGGAGAAATTCTTAAGAAACATGAAGCAAGAAGTTAGGGTAAGAAGCACTGTATCATAAAAGGTGAAATGAAAGAAAATAGAGCTGCAGGGTAGTGTACTGGGACCATTGCTGTTCATCATTCTAATGAATGATTTTGTTAGTGATTTACAGGAATTCAGAGCTTCAACCACTACTCAATATGTCCTGCCTAACTGATTTAATCATCAATTAGGAAAGGAATTTGTAGTTTCAGAATAGGAACAGATATTGCAAAAGAATTAGTTTACTTAGGAAGGAAAATTACATCAGATAATTGAAGCAAGGATGACATCAGACACTTGTCATATATCTATAACCTCGTCAAAACCATTTAGAAGATGGCCTATCTCATATAGTTGCATAATAAATAACTTTTGTAAACATTTTCTTAGTAATAATTATTCTTTAATAAAGATGCCAATACAACTGTTGTTTGATATTATTTATTTCATGGACACGTTTCACCTCTCGTCGAGGTATCTTGTGATGAGACAGTAATTTGGTACTAAAAGAGTAGAGTGGAAAGGCTAATGCATAGGAATTAATTGGTCATCAAACTGCCAGAGTGTAATTGTAACAATAAGACTTAGTCTAGCGACAATGAGAGGGTTCGGTAGAAGGAGTTCGGTAGAAGGAGGCCTGGCAGTGAGCATATGGAGTCAATGGAGACCGATCGGCGCATGATGTAGCAAGCATGCGAAGTTGTGTGTAGCGTAATGCACGTGGGACGGCCATTTAAGCTCTTAGTTGATGAGTATTGATGGTTTTAAGCAGTTTGGAGAACTATACATGAAGTTGAACTTTTTAAGTAAAGCGCTGACTTAGATCGGGAAAACATATTGCTCAAGCCTGGGTCTATGTTACCGTAGTCGGATCTGTATCTTTGGCGACCAGTCTGTATTAGCCTTATCAACGGTCAAATTAAGTGATATGTGTACTTTAGTAAGCGGTCATATCAGTTGAAGTTGGTGGTTGATTATGTACAATCAGCAGAAATAAACTTATGCATTCCAGTTTAACAAGGAACTACAACTTTCATTCAAAACTAAGTCCCAGCTACGCTTTTCCCGACATGGCGTGCGTGTGGTGACTAACGGAGGAGACAATTAAAACGTCGACTTCGAACTACGGTAACGACGCAACAGACACAGACGTTAATCTTCAGTCAACGAGAGTCGAGCAGTGGCCAACCATTTCGGCAGTATACATTTCGAGGTGCAGCCGTTTGCAGACAACGAGCCGGGAGGAGCAGCCGTGAAAGCAATTCCAGTCGGATCCAGGCGATTGCAGTTCTATCATCAGCGATCAACAGAACAGATAAGTCGCCCGCTTGCGTAGAATTTTGGTTTCAATAACTACAGCAGCAGCGGCGGAATGTGTGACAATAAGTGCAATTCATAAAAGTAATTTCTGCAAGCAATTCCGTGTTAAAAGTTAAATTCAGCGTTTGATTTGCCCACACGTGTGACAAAAAGTCAATTTAAATTCAGTAATTATAGGCTTCAAAACAACGTAGTAATTGCTAGTGGTATCACGTGAACCATACGCTATGTGTTATACAGTAAAACCACTAAGTTCATTCGATTTGTGCGGCAATTCAGATCCAACAAGGTTAATTATTACCAACAAGTAGCATTTTATTCCGCAATTTCATGGTTTCAAAGTTTTTTGATAATTTACATAATGTTCCGGACACTGCATTTGGTTCCATTGTACATAAGCTTAACTTAAACGTGTAACTACGTGGCTTGTTGTTAGCAAACTTTATCCATATTGTTCAAAATTTTTCTATTATTCATTTCATTCAAACTTTAATTTCAGATACCTAATTTTCTGTATTGTAGCGATCATTCTCTCTTATACAGAGTGACGCCATATTGCTTGTTGACATTTGCGGGCCAGAGACCACAGACGCTACAAAGAATTTGATGCAAAGGTTTTAATCGCTTGATTCGCAGTGCACAGATTAGCTTGCTATTAAGATCATCTTTGCATTGAACATATGGTACCATCCTTGAGGTTTAGTTGTGTTTGTTTCCATAAGCGACGTAATTTGATAATACAAGTGGATCGTTAATACAAGCATACGCGCTTATCTCAAACCATATTAAGCAATTTCTTTTCAAGCCTAAACATTACTAGTGCTTTAGATTTTGGGTTTCTGTGGTTTTATTATATTTTTTGTTCATGTGTATATGTGAGGTGTTCTATTTGGTCAATTTGGTGCTTAATCATTTTGGAGGGCACATATTTGTGTGTTCGGTTTTGTAAATAACTGCAGCGTTGTTGTTGTGGATAGTTCCAGCGTTGTGTCCTTTTTTTTTTTTGTGAATATATATATTTTCTTTCTTTAAAGATAAATGAATAAGGAACCGATTTCTAATATCGCAGTCCTGGGGGATTCATCATTTGCGGATAATGCAGATGAAACTTTGGACAATCAAACTGAATATTTGGGAGATATTATGGAAGTAACACCCCTTACTGTACCAAATACAAATGCAAGTGTAGATTTATTGCGCGGCTGACAGGAGGACACTTCCTTTGATACTCAATTGCAAGTTTCCATTAGATCATCATCTGATGATGAACTGATAGGTTTTAACTCACAGGGGGAACATCCAAGACAACTTGAACATGCTGAATCTTCATCGGATGATAGGGTAATCACATTTCCCACGGCAGGTAGGCAAATGAACCAGCCAGTCGATAGCGATATCCTAACGAGGTTAGGCCAGTTGCTAGCATCACAAGCTGAACAGATTAGGTTAGAAACTAAACAATTACTAGAATCACAGACTAAAAAATTTGAATTACTAGATTCACAAACTAAACAACTACTTGAATCACAGGCGAAACAAGCTGAACAGGATAGTTTAGAAACCAAACAACTACTTGAATCACAGGCGAAACAAGCTGAACAGGATAGGTTAGAAATTAAACAATCACTAGATTCATTTAGCTCAAAATTGGAATCACAACTTAAACAGTTAGAACAGTCATTTACTACAGCATTAGACTCACAAGCCAAACAGGTCAATTCAGTTACCTTAAGGGTTAACGAACATGACACACAGATGAACCATAACTTAGAACTGAAAGAGCAGACACAGCACATTCAGGTAATTCATAATAAAGTAGACTACACTGCAGCCAACTTAACAGACAATTTTGAACAATGTAAACAGGAGGTTGGAGTCTTACAGACAGTGTGTAACCATACACAGGCTAGGGTAGCCGAGGTTGCAAAGACTGTTGAAACCCTTACAATCCTTAGTAGCACAAATACAGAAGATATTAACAAGTGTAGACAAGGTGTAAACTTATTAGAGAGTCAGGTGACAGCACGGGTGAATGCGTTAGAGGCCAAAGTGGTAGAACAATTAAATCCACAACAAGGTATGGTAGGGCCACAGGGAGTGATAGTCACATCAGAAAAAGTTGATTACAGGAATTTCAACATGGAAGGCAACCTGCACCCTGTTGACTTCCTGAAACAGTTCGAACGCTCAACACAATTTGGACATTATTCTCAACAGCAGAAAATAAATTGTGTGCTTAGTTGCCTAGCAGGAACAGCCGAGCTTTGGGGAAATGGTATTGTACAACAGTGCTCTACTTATGACGGTTTCAAGGATAGGTTTTTGGGGGAGTACAGGCCCCAGGAGGTCCAATACCAAGTTAGGAGGTCCATATCCAGTGGGAGGAAATGGAATGGTAGGCCTAAAAGTTTGTGTGATTTCTTTAGTAGAGAGGTTCATAGGGCTTGGTACTTAGATGACCTAGTGCCAGCAATAATTTTAATAAAAGATCTCTGGTTGTACCCTCCACCCAAGCTATTTTTAATAAAAGATCTCTGGTTGTACCCTCCACCCAAGCTATTTTTAATAAAAGATCTCTGGTTGTACCCTCCACCCAAGCTATTAAGGGAACATACAATGTTAAGTCACTGAAACCCTACAAGTCATTACAGGTGGGAAAGGGCGACTAACACCCTACTCCCCATGCTAGTGAAAAAACTGATACTTCAGCAGCAGCAGCAACAGATATTCAGGACTCGGTGGCTGGAAGTATAACTATTGTCCAGGTTCGACCTTTAAATGATTTAACTCTAAATCAGGATTTAGTTTCTGCAGGCGTGACCGAGTTCCAGGTGTCCTTACCTTCCAATGATAATGTTGCTATCAACAACACTCCATCACCTTTGGTTCCCCCAGATTTAAGTATCCGTAGCACAGCAGAGAATCTAGTAGTCAGGATTTGGTAGCGAAGGTATAACTATTATCCAGGCTAGTCCTTTAATTGATTTAAATCTCAATCAGGATCTAGTTTCCAGAAGCAAGACCAAATTCCAGGTGTCATCACCTTTAAATGACTCAGATGCCTCAACAGCCAATCAGTTACCATGGGTTCAGTCTACTCTATTTTCCAAATCCAGGAACTTTAGTAAACCTTCACAAACATGCCCTTGTTCAACACATTTGAAGGGGGGGTAACTTAGTAGTTGTCTAATCTGAAAGGGGGTGCTTCTACCGCAATCCATAATTTGAAGGGGGGCAGCACCAAGATTCTCATAAGAGGTACGAGCAAGAGTAGGAAAGATTTCCCCATATTTAATAGGGTTATGGTTCATGGTTTATGGTCAAAGATCTACTTGGCTTAACATCAAAATCTTAGTGTATGTATGTAACAAATCAAGAATGCTGTGGAAAGTAAGGAAAAAGGTCTTGGCTTTAACTGCAGGGACGCACTTGGTGCCTCCCTAGAGAGTAAACAGCTCTCATTCAATTATATAATTTCTTATTTTGATGAATTACTTGCTAATAAGAAACATAAGTTGTGCCTTAACAAGCCACGTAGAGAGAGAACAAAAAATTTGCAGCTGTAATAGCTCGTTATGCTACGAGTCATGCAGGCTAATAGAGCTGCAAACACAATGTATATAACATACTTTTTTTTTTCTGCTTTCTAATGTCATATATCTTATGTTGTTTGTTTATGAATGTCATTTGTTTACTCTGTTATGTGCATGAATGTTCATTTCTGTACTGTAATAATTGTGCAATAATCTGTTATGAGATTCATATTTTTCTTTATGAAAGAGGGTTGAGAATCGCGTATTTTGGTGCACATAGCCACCCATATCCCACACTGAATTATCAGATTGGTGCACGACAGGTGGACTCTGTTTTATTAGTAGTGGTGTTGTAACAGGACTAGTATTTTGACAATATTTTGGACTGTTAAAGTTGGAGAGGAAAATGTGAAAGATGTGTAATTTTGATGAATCTGATTTGAGAGGAGTAATTATGTACCATTTAAAGATATTATATTTCAATTTGTTGTAAAGCTATAAACAACGCTTGTAAACAGATGTAGAGAATAAGAAAACCACCACCAACTTTAAAGTAACTAGAATTTGGAATTTGGATTGTATTTTAATACTTTGTGTATTACATGATTTAAGGTGAACTGTCTCATCATCCTTGGATGGATTTAGTTTGCCATTAGTGAATAAATCCCAAAGGCAAACGTAAATCAAGGGGGTTGTGATGAGATTTGGTACTAAAAGAGTAGAGTGGAAAGGCTAATGCATAGGAATTAATTGGTCATCAAACTGCCAGAGTGTAATTGTAACAATAAGACTTAGTCTAGCGACAATGAGTGTTCGGTAGAAGGAGGCCCGGCAGTGAGCATATGGAGTCAGTGGAGACCGATCGGCGCATGATGTAGCAAGCATGCGAAGTTGTGTATGTAGCGTAATGCACGTGGGACGGCCATTTAAGCTCTTAGTTGATGAGTATTGATGATTTTAAGCAGGTTGGAGAACTATACATGAAGTTGAACTTTTTAAGTGAAGCGCTGACTTAAATCGGGAAAACATATTGCTCAAGCCATGGGTCTATGTTACCGTAGTCGGATCTGTATCTTTGGCGACCAGTCTGTATTAGCCTTATCCACGGTCAAATTAAGTGATATGTGTACTTTAGTAAGCGGTCATATCAGTTGAAGTTGGTGGTTGATTATGTACAATAAGCAGAAATAAACTTATGCATTCCAGTTTAACAAGGAACTACAACTTTCATTAAACTAAACCCCGACCACGCTTTTCCCGACAATCTTCAGCGTACAATGTTTCTGTAATATTTATAACATAATGGTTTTTATGTATAACAAAATTATTCTTATATATAGGAAGCATTATATGACTTATATTTACATATCAGTTTTGAATTATCAAGTAGAGCGTCTTGTTTACATAGGTGTAATAAGGCAGGATTCATATTATAACTTACATTTACATTTACATTTTGAGGTGAGGTTGTTGGTCACCTGTGACCTCAACCAGCATGCTGTTTACACTGTTGCACTTAATTACGCTGTTTATACAAAGTAGAGATTTTATGAATCCACTGGTAGTCAACTTTGAAGCACAGTTTTTGGAGCATGACTTTGTCAAACTTCAGTTTTCGTGTGCGCGCTGCTGCTTTTCAGCTGTTTTTCGGTGGTGCTCTGTTGGAAGTGGTGTGAGCGGAGAGTTTGGATTTTGTAATTATATTTTTGTGTATGTATGTTTTACGTTGTGTTAGCCAAAAGGGCATATGTGTAGGATGGGGGAGATGCAAAGTGGTGTTAAATTACTGTTGTGGTGAAATTAATGCCGTTTTGTGTCAGTTTTGATGTTTATTAACTTGAATAAAGTTCGGTTGGTTAAGTTTACATGGTCATTAAGTACGTGTTTTCTTGAGACTATTGCTTTTTGAATTTGATAGTTTTGTTGAAAAGTTAGAATATTGTGTTTTGTAATGTTTGTTGTTAGGATTTTCATGTCTGTATTTATGTTTGTAGGGAAATGGTTATTGTCTAAGAGATGTTCAGCAAAAGTTGAATAATTACTATATTTTAATGCTCACAAGTGTTCCTTATATCTTGTCTGGAATTGTCTTCTTGTTTGACCAAGGTAAACTGCATCACAATTCTGACATGTCAGTTGGTATACGCTAGAGTTATTGAATTTATTTTTTTGGTATTGAGTTCTGATTTGTTTTTGTATTGGGTTGTCTGTTTTGAGAGCAATGTTTATTCCTTGTTTCTTAAATGTATTTGTTACCTTGTGTGTATGCTTGTTTGAGCATGTCATGGTATACCACTTCTTTCTATTGTGTTCTATGTTGTTGAGGGAGTGGTCTGGTAGCTGAGTGGTTAAGGCACTTGCTTTCAAAACCTTCGCTGCTCCAGTCCTGGGTTCAAATCCCGGCAGGCGCAGGATTTTTGAGAGTTGTGTTTGATCGTATGAGCTACGCCAGGCCGCTCCGTGTTTAAGATTCCATGTTAAACTGTAGGTCCCAGAGGAAAGGAACTGGCCATCCTACCTCTGACACAATGGCTTAGTATGCCTCCTTTGAGAGGATCCGACCAACCTTCGGGTTGTGGACTAAGTTATGTTGTTGGATGTTTGTATTATTTGAGGAGTTACTGTTGTTGAAGTATTTGTGCTTTGGTTGTTGAATTTGTGTGGTGTGGTGATGTTCTTTGTTTTAGCTTTTTCCAGCTTATTTATTATCTTTCTATGTGTGTTTTGTATCCATTGTTCTTGGCTATTTCTTTTTGGTACTGAGTTCTGTTCTGTTGAAGGGATTCTGTTTATTCTGTTCAGTATGTGTCTTATTGCAGTGTGTTTGTGGTTGTGTGGATGGTTTGATGAGGAGTGTATTATTTGGTGTGTTGCTGTGGGTTTTCT
Organism: Vandiemenella viatica; assembly: GCA_031002005.1. Taxonomy (NCBI): domain Eukaryota; kingdom Metazoa; phylum Arthropoda; class Insecta; order Orthoptera; family Morabidae; genus Vandiemenella; species Vandiemenella viatica. The sequence goes on from CM061919.1 coordinate 173,385,731, forward strand.
GTACATCTGGAATGTGTGTTTGTTTTGATTTTTTGCTATGGTTAGGTCCAGAAAAATTAATTGGCCATTGTGTTCTATTTCTCGTGTGAAAGTGATGTTTTGTGTAGTCTGTTTATATCTTGGTGCGATTCCTTTATGGGTTCTAATGGTTCATTTATGAGACACACAATATCATCAACATAACGAAACCAATAGATTACCGGAAAACCTTTTTGGGGGATTATTGTATTGAATATTTCTCCTTCAATGAAGTTGATGAAGATATTGGCTAGTGTTCCTGATATTGAAGATCGCATAGGGAGTCCCTCTTGTTGTAAGTAATGATTGTTGTAAGTAATGATTGTTGATGAAGTTGAAGTAATTCTGTGCTATTATCAGTTCCAGTTTGCTTATTAGTTCATTAATGTGCGTGTTTGGTACTGTGTTATATGTTTGTAGGTACTTGTGCATTACTTGAATTGTTTGTGCTGTGGGGATGTTTGATCACTAGTATCAAAATCTTATTTCAGGTAAAGAAACCTTTTAGTATCAGAATAACAGATAAAGGGAATGGTTTGGCTTACTATTCCAGTTTATGACCAGTGGGGTGTCAGATAACCGAGAAGTGTTGGTGCACTTATATTTACTTGGTAAAATAAATAAATTAAATGATATTAGTTAAGCTGTTTTCTCAATTGTTATACTGTGTAACAGGTGACAGCTGTGTGTCATGAGGCAGCACTGAAGGCTCTGGAGGAGGACCTGGAGACAAAGGAGGTGACTAGAACTCATCTGCAGGCTGCACTTACTAGAGTTACACCTAGAACTCCACCTTCCCTGCTGAAGCTCTATGAAGAGTACCTGCGTCGGTAACCCTAATGCAGATGTATTCCTCAGTCTTTCTTCTTTAACGTGAAAGACCCTTCTTGGACCTCCATTTTCCTTCCTATTTGTTTCCAGTGTTAAAGTTAGTGTTGTGGCAACATAGGAACCAGCTTGTACATGCCAAACTGTTTCATTTATTATGTTGTGCACAACAGCTAATTGAAACTGTTTAACTAATTTGATCTTTTTTAAGAAAGGTAGGCTGTAATATAACATTATAATTTATTTATTTTCTCTAAAAATAATTCTAAAAAGTCCTTATCTCTGTGTTGATTTATATTCCAGATCCCATCTGAAACACACAATTTTTTGCTATGTAATTATTTCTTTACATTTAATATTGGTCCCTCGAGTTGTTACAACTAATTATTTTGTAAGGGGAGACCTTTTTTTTTTTTAAAAAAAGATCTGCAGTTTTTATTTCACAATAAGTGTATTTGAAATGCATTCGAATAACATACAAGGTGTATTGAAAAAATAATTTTCATTCTTTTTTTTCAAAAAAGAATTTTATTTATTCATCTAAATCAACATTATCCCCCTTCAAAATAGTCCACATTACATATTATACACTTATACCAGTGCTCCTTCCAATCTCCCAAACACTTCTGGAACTTGATCTTTGGGGTAGCTTTGAGCTCTTTCAGTGATGCACTTTTAATCTCAGCTATGCTTGTAAAATGATGACGCTTCAAGGTTCCCTTTATGTTTTGGAACAGAAAAAAGTCACACGGATCCATGTCTGGTGAATATGGAGGCTAGGGTTTCATTACAGTGTTGTTTTTTGCCAAAAATTCATGAACAAGCAACAATGTTTGAGCAGGTGCATTATCGTGATTCGGAAGCCATGAATTGTTTTGCCAAAAATCCAGGCGTTTTCTTCTGACTGCTTCACGCAAACAGCATTGAACTTGAAGATAGAATTCCTTATTGATAATTTGACCTTGTTGGCAAGAACTCACGGTGCACTCTGTCATTAAAATCGAAGACCACAGTGAGCATGGCCTTCACATTTGAACGAACTTGTTGAGCTTTTTTCAGTCATGGCAATCCAGAATGCCTCCATTGGGATGATCGATCCTTAGTTTTGACATCATACCCATAAACCCATGTTTCATCATCTGTTTCAATAGTTCTGCATTGTTGTTAACCACATTTAGCAATTCCTGAGCAACTTCTATGAGCTTCTGTTTTTGTTTGAAACTCAACACTTTTGGAACAAATTTTGCTGCAACACATTTCATACCCAAAATAGATGAAAAATTTCATGGCATGAGCCAATTGATATGCCAAAATCATCAGAAACTTCTCTAATTATGTTGTTTCGGCAGTTCATAATCATTTCTTTCACTTTTTCCACATTTTCATTGGTTATTGATGTGCTAGGATTACTCGTATGCTCGTCATCTTTACGGCCATCTTTAAAATGCTTATACCATTCATACTCTTGTTTTACTCATAGCAAATTTCACCAGAAGCAATATTTAACATTTATAAAACTTTGTTGCACTTAATTCCATTTTTATAGCAAAATTTAATGCAAATTCTCTGATCCATGTTTAATACAAATGAAAAATCGCCGACTGTATTAAAACTCGTGTTATCCTCTTAACAGCTGTAAAGAGACAACATACAATATATGTCAAAATGTATAGATACTTTTAAGACATGAACAAGAACGGAAAAAATCATGCCAATCGGACTAATATTACCAATGAAATTTCAAAATGTCCATTACTTTTTGAACACACCTCGTATAGCATATAAACAGCAAGTTTTGGCCTCACATTTGGGGGGATGTGGGCTCGAATCCCCGTCCGGCCATCCAGATTTGGTTTTTCCGTGGTTTCCCCAAATCATTGTGGGATGCTTCCTTCAAAAGACCATTACTGAATTTCTTCCTGTTCCATGCCCCCAGTCCTTTCGCACCTTAATGACCTCAACGTCAACAAGGTGTAAAGCCATAAGCAAAAAAAAAAAACAGCGGATTACCTTTATCATAACAGTTTGTGATAGAATGAGGCTGTTAGGATGGCTGTGTGAAACAGTTTGTTACAGGCAGTTGGAATCAAAAGTAAAGATGATATTTAAACAGGAAGTCACACATTGTTAAACAGCAGGGGTGTATGTAGCATCTAGTGAGGCAGAGTGGTGTGTTTACAGGTAGATTTAGTGTGGCCTACCTGATAGGGAGTGGACAATGAGATGCAGAGCAACCAGGATAAAGTGAACATTATAAAAGATTTTGCTGTTTTGTGCCATCATACTGGTATAAATATCTTCATGAGATTAATGCTGTGTCACTAGTACTCTCCTTCCCAACGTTTTGACCAAGCAGACTCAGCAGGAGGCTAATTTCCTAGTCCCCTGAAGGTGACCTTGGTCTAAACGTTGGGAAGAAGAGGAGGAGCCTTGGTGACACAGAGTTACTCTTGTGAAGATATTTATAACATTAAGTGAACATATCACACTTTCGTGCATAGTTTTGTACTTTTTGACATATTCACCATTAAATGTAACTGACTGTTTATGCAGTTCAGAATATAACCATGGTATCAGTAGTAGTATAACATAATTCTTTGAAGGTAACAGGTTTGTATAAACATTGCCACCATTCCCTGATTAGGAGAAAATATCTCTTAGATTTTTAGCACTTGATAGTAAGATACAATGGCCTTTATGTGAAATAAGGAACAAGTTGTAAAGATCACAATAGATTTTCGTTTTAATAACTTCCTGTCAAAAGTTTCTCCAACACCTTAGACAAGTCAGAAATTTAATTTGTCCAACTCTGTCACTCAAGATCACAAATTCTTTTGAATCCACATTCAACAATCGTGTCTTGACAACACTCATTGTTTGCTGTAGAATGCAGGATACCCAGAGATCAAATACTAATTTAATACTAATCAAATAATAAATTTACTTTTGGTTCCATCAAAAACTCACATAATCAAAGTCAACACTATTATATAATAATTGCTGTCTAACAAGCCCGATTTTGGTGTGAAGATCACTGTCTTTTAACCTTAATGAATAACTCTGTCAGACTGTCTGCACCTCAGGAGAGTAGTCTTGAGTTACTACTTTCAATTTCTTAGTGTTCACTTTTTCCCTCAAATGACTATCCAAACAATGGCTTCTATATCATTGATGGGATTTATAATTGCCGAAACTAAATCAATTCCTTTTGTTCATGAATTTAATCCCTCAAGTAAAAAACATAAAGACATTTTGATAATGTAGATGTTACTTGAATTAAAGTGATGATGCTGTTGCTTTTAAATTGACTGAACCCTTAGTTTAAGATCCACTGGTACCATTGTCCCGTTACAAACAGTGGTGAAGAGAGTTAGTCAGTGCCCTGAAACTGATTTCAAGGGAATACGCACGATAGCTTGCAGGTGCGAGTGAAATAGTTTGTGAGAGTACTCCAAGATAATATTGATAACGATAAATTAGAGGCAGTGATTCAAGCAATATGGCAGCTAGAGGCATTCACTACAACAGAACCTGGTTAGAAAGACAGTCTTTTGTAATAAATTGAACAATCCTGAATTTTCAATGACTTGAAGACTTGGTGGAACAGAGTATATTTTGTCAATAAATGGAGATAAAGACTACAACAAAAAATTCTATTTAGTCGACAGATATCACTCCGGTACTTAAACAAGAAAGCTAACAAGTTCGTAATAAATGGCCAAGTGTGAGTCGACTCTTATGCTATTATGGTTTGACTCTAATGGCATTAACATATTTTCTGGTTAGTTAGCAGACTCCATTCCAAGGTTCTCAAACTGTGTCAAGTTGCTGCTCACACTGCTAGTGTAATCATTAAGTTATTGTCAAATTTAGTTTAGATAATACTTGTCTATTACAAAGCACTGATCTCTGAATTAAAAGCACTTTCAATAAAACCATATAGAAAAGTTATTAAAAAAATCAAAACATTTGATTTTTCCATGGATTTTTTTTTTTGAAAAAACAAAAGCTGTATTAGATAAAAGTATTTTTATATTTTTTGTCTGAATACAGGATGTGGTTGATTATAGACAAATATAAAGTTTCTAGGTAATATAATTTTTTAGAAAGACCAGGTAACGGAAATGGTTTAAATATGACAACTTTGATGGCTTATCATATTGTCATTTTCCAATGTGGAAAAAAAAAGAAAAGAAATTGAAAAATAACATTTTAATCCTGTGACAAGGTCTAAACAACTATCACTTGCATGCTTGGGTAGATACTTTTTTCAGTAGTATATTTTCTGCCATTGGAACAACCCTGGAACATGACGTAAAAAAAAAAAAAAAAATGATGTTCTGTTTCAAGCCAATATAAGTTACCTTCTGTTTAGTGGCAGACAGATCTGTTCCAATCATAAATCACTTCCAAGTATCCACAACATCTTATTTTCTGCTGCTACCTCTCTGATCTTGTACCAAAACAAATCTCTTGTGCTACCACCCACCTTCCCTGCAACTTCCAAGCAGCACCCGTTAAAGCTGACCACGGACCCATATTCATCATCCAGTTCTCTCCTGGCTTTGAGTCCTTTAATCAGTTCTGCTACCATGGTCATGAATTTCTTCATTCATTCCAAAAAATGTGCATCCTTCTTCCTAAAATCTTACACACTGCCCCATGCACATGCTTCAACACACCATTCAATCTCAGGGACATCTAGGTCTACTAAAACTCATCTTCTAAATCTGCTACACTACCACATTACTTTTTCCCATGCAATATACCATGCTGCAACACTTGTAGCACGCAACCAGCCACCATTTTCTATTCCAATCCTACTACAGTGGAATCATTTCCTATTATTGTACATGTCTCTTGCACAACTACACACCTCATTCACCAACTTACCTGCCTCCACTTCCAAGCTTCTTATAGTGGCATTACCACTAACCAACTGTCCATCTTGATTGACAGCCACAGGGAATTAGATTTTACTGGCAACCTGAATCATCCAATGGCAGCCCATGTCAGTTCAAATAACTCTAACAACCTCAACACCTGTTTTACAGTGAGAGGTCTCAATTTTTCCTGGTTTGTAGTAGAGTTATGGAGCATACCGAGTGTTACAAAAAAATGTATAAACACTTTTAAAGGTCATAGAGAGTTTGTTTTCACGCTTGAGAGGATGAAATTTGGTACAAACGTAGTGTGATGTTTGCTCAATAGGTGGCAGCAAGCTAGGGCCGTGATGCGGGCAGCGGTGCTTAACTGATATCAACATGGCGGAAGTACGGTTGAACTTTGAAGAGCGTAAGCAATTGTTGAAGTGGTACTGGAAATTTGAGAATGAGGCTGCTGTCCAGAGACAGTGGAGACGTGAGTTTGGTACAGATCCACCTACACGGTTAACAATTACCCGTATACGTGACAAATTCGAGCTGCATGGAACAGTGTGTGATGTACACAAAGGCCGATCAGGGCGACCTTGCACAGCTACGAGTGACGAGTCCTCGGCTGCGGTGCTGGAACGCTTTCAGCAGTCGCCACAAAAATCTACAAGGCAATGTGCGTGTGAGAGTGGTGTAAGTCATGTCAGCATGCTACACATTCTGAAGAAAGGCAATTTTAAAGTGTACATTCCCAGACTGGTGCAACAGTTAAACGATGACGACTCAGATCATAGGTTACAATTTTGTGAATGGTTTCGGGACATGGTTAACAATGTTCCGGGATTTGTAGGGAATGTGGTTTGGTCAGATGAAGCACAGTTCAAGCTCAATGGAACTGTCAACAGACACAATTGTGTGTACTGGGCTGACAATAATCCCCACATCACAGTGGAAACGGCTGTGAATTTGCCTGGTGTAAATGCGTGGTGCGGATTGACTCGTAGGGGACTCATTGGTCCTTTCCGTTATGAAGGTACTTTAACCGGTGAACTTTATCTGAGAATGCTTAACGATTCAATTTTACCTGCCATTCATGAACTGTACGGTAATGAGAGGATTTATTATCAACAAGATGGCGCCCCTGCGCACTACCATAGGGATGTAAGAGCATACCTTGATCTACATTTTCCAGAGAATTGGATAGGACGCAGGGGTCCTATCGAGTTTCCTGCGCGTTCTCCAGATCTAACACCGTTGGACTTTTACTTATGGGGTTCAGTGAAAGACCAGGTGTACAGAAGAAAACCAGATAACCTGAACGAGCTTTGGGATGAGATTAGAACAGTGTGCGCAGATATCCCACTGGAAACTTTAGCGGTAGTTACCGAATCATTCGCAACCCGTGTTCAGAAATGCATTGATGCAGAAGGCCATCACTTTGAACACTTAACATAAACATTTACCCCAGAAAGTGTATTGGAAACTTCAAACCGACTTATAATCTTACTTTCAGGCTAATAAACATTTTGTATGAAAACGTTTCCATATGTTTTTTCTTCTCCTGAAGTGTGTATACATTTTTCTGTAACACTCGGTATTATATGCTTGAACATTATGATTTTTCTAAATGAAACTAATTTGCTTACAACAAATCAACACGGATTTCGGAAGAAAAGATCATGTGAAACAAAGCTGGCCCTATTTACACATGGCGTAATGAAAGTTGTTGATGCAGGTTCACAAGTAGATGCATTTTTTTTTTAGAGTTTCAGAAAGCCTTGACTCTGTGCCACACAACCACCTTTTAGCGAAGCTTCAAGTGTACGGTATATCAGATCAGCTTTGTGAATGGATAAAGGATTTTCTAACTGGTTAGTCGCAGTATGTCATTGTTGAAGGAGAAAGTTCTTCTAATCTACATCTAAAGTTACATTGGGTGTACCTCAAGGAAGTGTAATAGGACCACTTCTTAATTTTTATAAACGATCTCGGAGACAAAGTGAAAAGCAGGATTAGATTGTTTGCTGATGATGCGGTTATTTATAGGGAAGTAAGGAATTCGGGCGATTGCTTAGAAATTCAGTGTGATCTGGATGTTATTTCGGCATGGTGTGATGAATGGCACCTTACACTAAACTGTAAAAAGTGCAAGACAGTTTGCATAACTAAAAAAAAGAATCTGATTGTTCAGAAATATGAATTAAACAGTTCATTTATTGATATGGTTGATTCTGTGAAATATTTGGATGTAGTAGTACAAAGGAACATGAAATGCGACTTACATATTAATTCGTTAGTAGGTAGAGCTAATTCCTAGTTCAAATCTTGAAAAATTGTAATGAACAATTGTGCTTCCATTTGGGATCCATTTCGTAAGGGGTTGATTGAAAGTATAGAGAAAGTACAGAGAAGAGTCACTCGATTTGTGACTGCCTGCTACAGTCCTTATGAAAGTGTCAAAGAACTGATTAGTAGACTGGGCTGGAAGTCTCTGGTAGATAAACGATGCACGTTTCATTTAAATTTATTGGTAAACATGTGTACTCCCACTTTCGCTCAAGAGTGTAGTGAAATACTTCATCCACCAACCTATTCGTGACAGGTATATATAGTTGGAGGGAAAGCGTAAGTGCAATGTTGAAGCAGTTAGGTTGGGAAGACCTGGAACACCGAAGGCGTTGCTCTCGACGGAAGCTAATTGAAAAATTCATTACAGACGTATTTCGGAATGACAGCCAGCAAATATTGCTACCAGCAACATTCATATCTCGAAATGACCGCGAAAATAAGATAAGAGAAATCAGGGCCAGAACCGATTCATTTCTGTACTCATTTTTCCCACGAGCGATTAGGGAATGGAATAGAAATGATTTACTGGATGAGTAAACTTAAAATCCGACAGGAGTAGATTTCGATAAAGCACTCCAGCCTCCTGATCTGGGTTTTCCATGGTTTTCCCAGATCACTCCACACGAATGCGGGAATGGTTCCTCACAATAGCCCATGGGCGCCTCCTGCCATATCCCTTATATCCCTTCCAAATCATAACCCTTTTCGATAGGTGCAATGTACCCTCTGCCACATACTTTTAGTGAATCGCGGAGTAATAATAATAATAAATAATAATTTGAGCTGGAATGACAGGAAAGATAAGATTAGAGATATAAAGTGCTGCACTGATTCTTTTTTCCCTCTTACGATTCGGGATTGGAATGCACAGCAAAGATATTAGTTTTGGTGCTGAGCACTTTCTACCACCAACAATTTTGTGAATTGCAGAGTGTAGATGTAAATGTTATATTTCCCCTTCAGAACTCTGTAGATTGGAACTAGCCTACCAGCATATCTTTGATACCAGGCATACCCTCAACCGCCATTAATACCCCATCGGTAAACCTGTTACCTATGTTAGCGTTCTCGCCTCGCATTCGGGAGGATGGCGGTTCGAATCCCCGTCCGGGCATCCAGATTTGGGTTTTCCATGGTTTCCCCAAGTCACTCCAGGCAAATGCCGGGATGCTTCCTTCAAAAGGCCATGGCCGAATTCCTTCCCATTCCTTGCCCCCATCCTTGCCCCCTATCCTTTCCCGTCTCTAAAGACCTCGATGTTAAAAAGAGACGTAAAGCAGTTACAAAAAAAAAAAAAAAGTTACCTATGCTGTTAATAATATACAATTATTATTATTTATTTACCAGATTCAAAATATTTTATTCAAATATTATTTTAGTTTATTTTAATTTGACCATCCGTTATAGGGATTATATTATTCAGTAATTATCATTTGTAAACTTTCTCTCTCACCACATGGTTCATCTTTGGCTGTGCATTGGTCTTGATGTGTTCACATACAATTCCCTTGACACATGGCCTCCTCTGGTCATGATTAATGTTTATTCCAAAATATTGTAAAGTGTTTTTTTATTTGTTACGACCCTCCTGCCTTTATCTGTGCTGAATGAAGGGTTTAATATCCTTATCCTTACTTATTTTCACATTCCTTAATACCATTTTAATTCTCACTAAATATATTGGCTGCAGCTCTGTTCCTAGAATACTTTTCTTTGAAACAGCCTATCCACTCAGGATGGTATATGGATATATTTCTGATGGCAGAACAGGCTGCTCATATATACGAGGGCCGTTCAGAAAGTAACCTCCGATCGATCACAGTGCGGGTGGTGGGGGTAGTCGCGACGCCATCTATGCATTCACGCACTCAGCAGGTCAGTCGGCATCAAGCCGTGGTCGAGTGAACGTCGTACCTGCGCTAGTTTAGTTTTTGTGGCAGTTTGAAATGTGTGCTGCAATAGAAAACCCCGCCAAATGTGAAGTGCGTGCTGTCATAAGTTTTTTTACAGCCAAAGGATATTCTGCAGCAGCTATTCATCGTGAGCTTTGTGCCGTGTACGGACCATGAGTTATGAGTGAAGGAGTTGTCCGTGAATGGGTACGTTTATTTAAAAGTGGACGAGAAAACGTTCATGACGAAGAGAGGAATGGTAGACCATCATTGGTGATTGATGAACTCGTTCAGACAGTTGATGCAAACGTTCGTAAAAATCGACGTTTCACAATGTCGGAGTTGTCTACTGTTTTTCCGCAGATTTCTAAGACTCTCTTGTACGAGATAGTGACAGCAAGATTGGGTTACCGTAAGTTCTGTGCATGATGGGTGCCCAAAATTCTTACCGACCACCACAAAACTCAAAAATGGCCTCTGCATTAGACTTTCTGTCACGTTATGAAGACGAAGGAGAACCATTGTTAAACAGAATCGTGGCCGGTGACGAAACCTGGATTAAGTACGTGAACCCTGAGACAAAAGAACAATCAAAGATATGGGCACATTCAAATTCGCCTTCCAAACCAAGAAAAGCCTTGCAAGATTTTTCGCCAGAAAACTGATGGCAACGGTGTTTTGGGATGCCAAAGGGGTGTTGTTGGTTGAATTCATGGAATGTGGAACGACCATTAATCAAGACGTGTACTGTGAAACACTAAAAAACTTACGACGGGCTATACAGAACAAACGCCGTGGTATGCTGACTTCCGGTATCGTTTTTTTGCACGATAACGCCCGTCCTCACTCTGCTCGCATAACAACGGCCCTTCTTGAGTCCTTCAAGTGGGACGTTATCAACCATCCACCTGACAGCCCAGATCTGGCGCCAAGCGATTATCACCTCTTCATGCATATGAAGAAATGGCTCGGGTCCCAGCGGTTTGATGACGACGAAGAGCTCAAAGATGCGGTCACAGGCTGGCTCCAGGCACAAGCGGGTGATTTTTATGCAGAAGGAATTTCAAAGCTTGTGAAGAGATACGATAAGTGCTTAAATCGCTATGGAGACTATGTAGAAAAATAGAGCAAAGATGTAGTTGTAAGATGTATATATTAAAATATTTTTATTTAACTTGGTGTATTTTTTTAAATCAACCGGAGGTTACTTTCTGAACGGCCCTCGTATATTCAACGATACTAGTGAACAGAAAAAGCTCATTGGCAATTGAAATGTGTATGTAAAGTAGACCCATGTCTCACCATAGATAAAAGCAGAAGAGTAGCAACAAACATGCATCCCCCCCTCCCCCCCCCAAAAAAAAGAAACAACTGCAGTAGAACTCCAATTATCCAAATCAATTGGGACCAGACCCCATTTGTATAATAAAAAATTCGGATGATTGGATTTTTTTTCCAAAAAAGGGTCTATTTTAAATAATTGCTTTAAGTATGTTGAAAATTGGATAAAAAACAATTTTTAAATAAAAAGTGCTTTTTATTAATTAAATGAAAAGGCAACACTTTTACATGTGAAGTGTACTTGCAAGTGTTGTACATTAGTACAGTATGTAAGTACTGTATGTAAGTACTGTACCACCGAGCATGGTGGTGTAATGGTTAGCGTTGTGGTCTTGCATTTGGGAGGACGGCGGTTCGAACCCCTGTTTTGGCATCCAGATTTGGGTTTTCCATGATTTCCCAAATCCCTCCAGGCAAATGCCGGGATGCTTCTTTCAAAAGGCCATGGCCGAATTCCTTCCCATTCCTTGTCCCCCATCCTTTTCCATCTCTAAAGACCTCACTGTTAAGAGACGTTAAGCAGTTAAAAAAAAAGTACTGTACTGTAAATAAAAGTTATTGCTTGCTGAACATCTCGGTTAAAGTAAGCTGTTTGACTGTATTCATCCGTTTCCAGGCAGCCAAGTCATGAATCTGCTTGACAGTGAGAAGTTGCATGTGGTCACACTTGGGCTGACGCTTCATCCACTTCAACGCAGTTTCGAGGTCGGCAAATGCATGACTGACTTCAACATTAAGGTCATCTTCTTCCTCGACACTTTCTTCTTTCACACTTTCAATAACTTCATCATCATTTAGAATTTCATACCCAGGGTCTGACGAATCACATGTCACCCACTCTCATATATCTTCAGCACTAACTTCTGAACATCCAGAAATTTTCAGAAGAATGTTTCTGAACTTCTCAAGTGACACGTCATCCCCATTTTCTCCTGTCTCTTCCCTTTCCATCTTAATTCAAATAGCAATTTGGATATTTAGCGATTCGGATAGTCAGAGTTCGGATAATTGGAGTTCTACTGTACCACAATTTTGCAGTATAATATTTCATTTTAAAATCTTATTTATACATAGAGGCATGAGCCATGTAGCATGGGAAGTATTCACACTATGGGACCCAATGTGTGTCTTAGTAGGCCATAGAGCAAAGTAGAGTGATCTTCAGGAAATGATGTGCAGTATTACAGAACTCATTTCACGAGGTCTGTCACAATTGAAATTAGCAAGAAATATCTGGAAATGTAGTCACTGTTTTACAAACAATAAATCGGCAGCAAAAATATACTGCTTACAATGTTTATCTCTTCTCTATTTGTATCCTGAAGATGAAATCGACAAAATGTTTTATGATAGTGATTCACACCATGTAAGCATTCTGACTTCTCTTTATATTTTTTGCTAACTTAAAATTTAATCTGAATATTCTTTTGAATTTACTTTTTCCTGTAACAATGAGTCCTACCTAGTTAATTTGATCATGGTGGCATATGAGAAACTGATTTTTAAATAAGATCCTTACACCTGGCTCTTGCTTTAGTAATTTATAAAACACTGTAATTAATATGTCTCATGTAACAATAATTGTAACAATGCTATTAGGCAATGAAAATAAGTCATGTGGTGAGTCTTGGTGGTTCACATCTTATACCTTTCCCATACGTCTTATCTCTTGTGCGATTAAGGATTTAACCAAAATGTTTTAAAGTGTATTCATGTTAATGTGTTCGTCATAGCCCTCCTGCTTTTATTTTGGATGGATATATCTCGTACATGTATAAAAGGAATAGGAGATGACATATCCACAATCAGTAGGCACTTGTACAAGCTGTCACATGTATATATTTTCATGAGTAAGGGCATAGCTCACAATATTTTTTGTTTTGTTTTTGGTGTGTTTATGAAGTGACTTAGGTTGCTGCTGTCCTCCTCTCTTCAACATCAGTGAGTAATGGGTGTATTTTATCTTTCCTTATATAAATATATCCTGAAGACTGGAAATGTGCACTAATTATCCACTTCACAAAAAAGGGGATAAAACTGACATTAATAACTACAGAGGAATTTCCTTGTTACCAATTACTTACAAAATTTTATAAGATAGGATAGGGAAAATAAACAGTTACCCGTCACTTACCACAGATGAAGGCAGGAGGGCGAGACACGTAAAAACACAAAAACAAAAGAATTACACAATATTTCGACTTTAGTCTTACTCATGTAGGAGGCTAGGAGGCAAGACATATGGCAAGGGGAAAGATGTGGTCACATCAGAGCCCGCCACATGAATGAAGCACAGGTGGAAAACGCGTGCTAGTGGTAGAATTGCCGGGAGGGGGGGGGGGGGGGGGGGAAAGACTTGACCAGCGATAAAAGTGAAACAAATCAATATAATCTCTGTGTAGCTTAGTTCAAAAAGTTATAATTGAAAATAAAGGGAGATAGAAGAATTTAAAACATAAATATATACAAAAAATAAAAAATAAAATAATAAAAAAAATATAAAAAATAAATAAAAAATAAATAATAAATAAATAAATAACCGACTGTAAAATGAAATGAGAGATGGCAAGTGACAGGTTTAACGTAGGTTTAGGCCAGGGGTGTGTGTGGTGTCAAGGATATGTTGATAGGCTAGTTCCCATCTGCGGAGTTCTGAAGGGGTGGTGGTATTTGGAAAAACTCTAATAGCTCTGACTGTGAAACAGGTGTTGAGGTTGTTTGAATTATGGAAGTTCGCATGAATTGCCACGGGATGGTCTGGGTTGGAAGTATAAACTGTTTGCCTGTGGCCATTCATTCTGTAGGAAAGTTGTTGAGTGGTGAGACCAATGTAAGAGGCAGTGCAGTGGATGCAGGTGAGTTGGTAAATAAGGTGAGTGGTAGCACATGTGGCATGTCCAATTATAGGGAAAGTTTTACAGCGGGGTCTGTTACATGGGAAAGATACCTGTGGAGGTCTAGGGGAGTCGGCAGGTAAATACTTGTGGACCAAGATGTTGTACAGATTGGGCGGTCTGCTGAAGCAAGTGCGGGGAGCAGTGGGTAGGATTTTGGGAAGGAGGAGACGCATTTCAGGGAAGGAACGTAAGAAATCATGCCCACGGCGGAGTATCTGGTTGACAGATTCCAGGCCAGGAAAGAACTGGGTGACAAGTGTTGGACCACGGTCAGCTTTAGGAGGTGCAGAACGAGGGTTGTGGGTGATGGCACGGGAAATTTGTTTTTCCACAAGATCATGGGGGTATTGGCGGGGAACAAGGGCTTGGGATAGTTTTTGGGAGTAACTGGAGATTGATTCATGATCAGAACAGATGCGTCTGCCATGGATTGCAAGGCTGTATGGGAGGGAACGTTTAATGTGGAAGGGGTGACAACTGTCAAAGTGTAGGTACTGTTGTAAATTGGTCGGTTTAATGTGTACTGAGGTATGGAGGGTCCCCTGTCGTAGGGTGATACCTACGTCAAGGAAGGTGATACAGGTGTGGGAATATGACCATGTGAAATTGATGGAGTGATTATCATTTAATGAGTTGAGGAAGTCTAGGAGGTGGTCCTCCCCGTGGGTCCAGATCATAAATATATCATCTATGTATCTGAACCACACGAGGGGACTGAGGGGGGAATTCTTCAGAAAAATATTTTCCAGACGGCCTAGGAAAAGGTTAGCTTAGGACGGGGCCATGCGGGTACCCATGGCAGTGCCACGTATCTGGTGGTAAATCTGGGAGTTGAAGGAGAAATAGTTTTTGGAGAGGATAAAGTTGGCAAGGGATATGAGAAAGGATGTTCTGGGAAGACTGTTTGGAGGGCGCATATCCAAGAAGTGCTGAAGGGAACTGAGGCCTTCAAGGTGGGGAATATTGGTGTACAAGGAGGTTACATCAATTGAAACAAGGAGGGAGTCTGGTGGTAGAGGACTGGGGACTTTTGACAGACGTTCCAAAAAATGTGGTGTGTCTTTGATGTAAGATGGAAGGTTCTGCACAAAAGGTTGGAGGTGTTGATCCACCAAGGCTGAAATTCGTTCAGTGGGGGAACCATAGGCCGCAACTATAGGTCGTCCCGGATTGCCAGCCTTGTGTATCTTGGGAAGAAGGTACAAAGTAGGTGTGCAGGGATTTTGAGGGGTGAGAAGGGATAAGGATTGTGAAGAAAGACCTTGTAAGGGGCCTAGGAGGTCCAGGAAGGAGCGAATTTCAAGGCAGATGGAAGAGGTGGGATCTGTGGCATGTGGACGATAGGTGTTGGTATCAGAGAGCTGTTTAAGGGCCTCCGCATCGTAGTCACTGCGGTCCATGACCACGGTGGTGGAGCCCTTGTCTGCTGGAAGGATAATGATATTTCTGTTATTGGACAGTTCTCTCAAGGCCCGGATTTCAGTAGGGTTGAGGTTATTGGAGTTGGGAATAGAGTTGACGAAAGATTTTGAGGATAAGGTTGATGTGAGGAAGTCTTGGAACAGGAGGAGGGGATGATTTTGGGGAAGTGGAGGAGGGTCAAGTTGGGATGGTGGTTTGAACTGCTCTAAGCTGCACTCAATCTCACCTCGGCGGCTGTCACTCTCCGTTGTGGTAGCAAAGTGATACCGCCAGCGGAGTGTGCGGCAGAAAGCAAGCGAGTCCCGGACCAGAGCAGCATGGTCGAACTTAGGAATAGGCGAGAAGGAAAGTCCCTTGGAGAGGATAGAGACAAGGACGTGGACGAGAGGTTGACCACTGACCGTTGTGGTGTGTCTACAGGTCGGGCAGTGGCACGAGGGATGGGTGGTAATGGAGGTGGGTGTGGCATATTAAAAATGTGGGCAAGACATGGGACTTTGGCAACCAGGGGATTTGATAGCTTTAGCAGATGTTTTTGTGCACATTTCTGTTGCAACTGTCTGCACTCCGTGAGAATTTGTTTAAGATGTTGAGTTGGGGAGGGATGCATTAGACAAAGAATCTTGTGGAAAGACGAAAGTTGAATCGAATGTTGCTGGGCTTTTAGTAGATATTGCTGGAGAACAATATGGGTGAGAGTAAGCGATTGTGTGAAACGAAAAGCATGGAGAGTTTGGTGGAGTTGTGGGTGGCAACCGGAGACTGGTGGTTTTATTGTCAGGCCATTGGGGGTTATGTTGTAAGAGAGGCATGATTGAAGGAAAAGTATATGGGAGTGGAGTCTAGTGAGGTGGATGGCATGAAAACGGAATTGTTTCAAGTAATGGTAAATTGGAGACATGATTTATAGAGAAGTTTATGGAAAGAACAACAGCACACGACCAGTTAGGAAGATAATGGTCAGTAGGTCAGAGAGCCATAATGAAGAGGGTGATAAATAAATAAATAAAAATAAATATAAAAATGGGGGGGGGGAATATTTGTAAATTTCAATTTAAGCGGCGACAGGCACAACAGAAAAATTAATTTTATTATTTAAGCGGTGCTAAAAATCGCCGGAAAAAAAATAATTATTATAAGAAAAATTATAAAACCAGTAAAGAATAAGAAATGTAGTGCTTGGTCACTACACCGACAATAAACTGAGCAGGCAGATAGTGAAAACGGTGGAAAAAGTGTGTTTACAGAAATACTGATAAAAAAAAAAAAAAGTGAGGTTAGTTAGAACGACGCCGGCAGTATTGATACTGATTCCTGGAAAAGCACAGAATAAGGATAAGAAAAAATATATATGTGTATTGTTTAGTAGCCCAACCGCCAACAATACCCGGGAAATGAAACGGACTGAGAATTGAAACGCACGCAGTAACCGTAAGAGCGGCAAGAAAATAAATATTACGAAAAAAACGTAATTTTTTTAACACGTGAGCAAAAACAGTTAATGTGATACAAAAAGTTACTGATACAACGGAAATACGCATACGTTTAAAAGGCATGTGAATGTTGTGGAAAAATGTACATTAAAACGAAGTTCTAAGGAAGGAATACGCAAATACAAGTACACAAAGAGCAAAAGATGGGAATAAAATGACGGAGAACACCGAGATAGGAACAAAAAAGAAAAAAACAAGAAGGAAGCCGTAAGGCAACAATTGGATGAAGGAAACAAAGAAACTGCCGCGAGGCACTGAAAATAAGATAGGATAGGGAAAATAAACAGTTACCCGTCACTTACCATAGATGAAGGCAGGAGGGCGAGACACGTAAAAACACAAAAACAAAAGAATTACACAATATTTCGACTTTAGTCTTACTCATGTAGGAGGCTAGGAGGCGAGACATATGGCAAGGGGAAAGATGTGGTCACATCAGAGCCCGCCACATGAATGAAGCACAGGTGGAAAACGCGTGCTAGTGGTAGAATTGCCGGGAGGGGGGGGGGGGGGGAAAAGACTTGACCAGCATAAAAGTGAAACAAATCAATATAATCTCTGTGTAGCTTAGTTCAAAAAGTTATAATTGAAAATAAAGGGAGATAGAAGAATTTAAAACATAAATATATACAAAAAATAAAAAATAAAATATAAAAAAATATAAAAAATAAATAAATAATAAATAAATAAACAACCGACTGTAAAATGAAATGAGAGATGGCAAGTGACAGGTTTAACGTAGGTTTAGGCCAGGGGTGTGTGTGGTGTCAAGGATATGTTGATAGGCTAGTTCCCATCTGCGGAGTTCTGAAGGGGTGGTGGTATTTGGAAAAACTCTAATAGCTCTGACTGTGAAACAGGTGTTGAGGTTGTTTGAATTATGGAAGTTCGCATGAATTGCCACGGGATGGTCTGGGTTGGAAGTATAAACTGTTTGCCTGTGGCCATTCATTCTGTAGGAAAGTTGTTGAGTGGTGAGACCAATGTAAGAGGCAGTGCAGTGGATGCAGGTGAGTTGGTAAATAAGGTGAGTGGTAGCACATGTGGCATGTCCAATTATAGGGAAAGTTTTACAGCGGGGTCTGTTACATGGGAAAGATACCTGTGGAGGTCTAGGGGAGTCGGCAGGTAAATACTTGTGGACCAAGATGTTGTACAGATTGGGCGGTCTGCTGAAGCAAGTGCGGGGAGCAGTGGGTAGGATTTTGGGAAGGAGGAGACGCATTTCAGGGAAGGAACGTAAGAAATCATGCCCACGGCGGAGTATCTGGTTGACAGATTCCAGGCCAGGAAAGAACTGGGTGACAAGTGTTGGACCACGGTCAGCTTTAGGAGGTGCAGAACGAGGGTTGTGGGTGATGGCACGGGAAATTTGTTTTTCCACAAGATCATGGGGGTATTGGCGGGGAACAAGGGCTTGGGATAGTTTTTGGGAGTAACTGGAGATTGATTCATGATCAGAACAGATGCGTCTGCCATGGATTGCAAGGCTGTATGGGAGGGAACGTTTAATGTGGAAGGGGTGACAACTGTCAAAGTGTAGGTACTGTTGTAAATTGGTCGGTTTAATGTGTACTGAGGTATGGAGGGTCCCCTGTCGTAGGGTGATACCTACGTCAAGGAAGGTGATACAGGTGTGGGAATATGACCATGTGAAATTGATGGAGTGATTATCATTTAATGAGTTGAGGAAGTCTAGGAGGTGGTCCTCCCCGTGGGTCCAGATCATAAATATATCATCTATGTATCTGAACCACACGAGGGGACTGAGGGGGGAATTCTTCAGAAAAATATTTTCCAGACGGCCTAGGAAAAGGTTAGCTTAGGACGGGGCCATGCGGGTACCCATGGCAGTGCCACGTATCTGGTGGTAAATCTGGGAGTTGAAGGAGAAATAGTTTTTGGAGAGGATAAAGTTGGCAAGGGATATGAGAAAGGATGTTCTGGGAAGACTGTTTGGAGGGCGCATATCCAAGAAGTGCTGAAGGGAACTGAGGCCTTCAAGGTGGGGAATATTGGTGTACAAGGAGGTTACATCAATTGAAACAAGGAGGGAGTCTGGTGGTAGAGGACTGGGGACTTTTGACAGACGTTCCAAAAAATGTGGTGTGTCTTTGATGTAAGATGGAAGGTTCTGCACAAAAGGTTGGAGGTGTTGATCCACCAAGGCTGAAATTCGTTCAGTGGGGGAACCATAGGCCGCAACTATAGGTCGTCCCGGATTGCCAGCCTTGTGTATCTTGGGAAGAAGGTACAAAGTAGGTGTGCAGGGATTTTGAGGGGTGAGAAGGGATAAGGATTGTGAAGAAAGACCTTGTAAGGGGCCTAGGAGGTCCAGGAAGGAGCGAATTTCAAGGCAGATGGAAGAGGTGGGATCTGTGGCATGTGGACGATAGGTGTTGGTATCAGAGAGCTGTTTAAGGGCCTCCGCATCGTAGTCACTGCGGTCCATGACCACGGTGGTGGAGCCCTTGTCTGCTGGAAGGATAATGATATTTCTGTTATTGGACAGTTCTCTCAAGGCCCGGATTTCAGTAGGGTTGAGGTTATTGGAGTTGGGAATAGAGTTGACGAAAGATTTTGAGGATAAGGTTGATGTGAGGAAGTCTTGGAACAGGAGGAGGGGATGATTTTGGGGAAGTGGAGGAGGGTCAAGTTGGGATGGTGGTTTGAACTGCTCTAAGCTGCACTCAATCTCACCTCGGCGGCTGTCACTCTCCGTTGTGGTAGCAAAGTGATACCGCCAGCGGAGTGTGCGGCAGAAAGCAAGCGAGTCCCGGACCAGAGCAGCATGGTCGAACTTAGGAATAGGCGAGAAGGAAAGTCCCTTGGAGAGGATAGAGACAAGGACGTGGACGAGAGGTTGACCACTGACCGTTGTGGTGTGTCTACAGGTCGGGCAGTGGCACGAGGGATGGGTGGTAATGGAGGTGGGTGTGGCATATTAAAAATGTGGGCAAGACATGGGACTTTGGCAACCAGGGGATTTGATAGCTTTAGCAGATGTTTTTGTGCACATTTCTGTTGCAACTGTCTGCACTCCGTGAGAATTTGTTTAAGATGTTGAGTTGGGGAGGGATGCATTAGACAAAGAATCTTGTGGAAAGACGAAAGTTGAATCGAATGTTGCTGGGCTTTTAGTAGATATTGCTGGAGAACAATATGGGTGAGAGTAAGCGATTGTGTGAAACGAAAAGCATGGAGAGTTTGGTGGAGTTGTGGGTGGCAACCGGAGACTGGTGGTTTTATTGTCAGGCCATTGGGGGTTATGTTGTAAGAGAGGCATGATTGAAGGAAAAGTATATGGGAGTGGAGTCTAGTGAGGTGGATGGCATGAAAACGGAATTGTTTCAAGTAATGGTAAATTGGAGACATGATTTTAGAGAAGTTTATGGAAAGAACAACAGCACACGACCAGTTAGGAAGATAATGGTCAGTAGGTCAGAGAGCCATAATGAAGAGGGTGATAAATAAATAAATAAAAATAAATATAAAAATGGGGGGGGGAATATTTGTAAATTTCAATTTAAGCGGCGACAGGCACAACAGAAAAATTAATTTTATTATTTAAGCGGTGCTAAAAATCGCCGGGAAAAAGAAAAAAAAAATTATTATAAGAAAAATTATAAAACCAGTAAAGAATAAGAAATGTAGTGCTTGGTCACTACACCGACAATAAACTGAGCAGGCAGATAGTGAAAACGGTGGAAAAAGTGTGTTTACAGAAATACTGATAAAAAAAAAAAAAAGTGAGGTTAGTTAGAACGACGCCGGCAGTATTGATACTGATTCCTGGAAAAGCACAGAATAAGGATAAGAAAAAATATATATGTGTATTGTTTAGTAGCCCAACCGCCAACAATACCCGGGAAATGAAACGGACTGAGAATTGAAACGCACGCAGTAACCGTAAGAGCGGCAAGAAAATAAATATTACGAAAAAAAAACGTCACGTGAGCAAAAGCAGTTAATGTGATACAAAAAGTTACTGATACAACGGAAATACGCATACGTTTAAAAGGCATGTGAATGTTGTGGAAAAATGTACATTAAAACTAAGTTCTAAGGAAGGAATACGCAAATACAAGTACACAAAAGAGCAAAAGATGGGAATAAAATGACGGAGAACACCGAGATAGGAACAAAAAAGAAAAAAACAAGAAGGAAGCCGTAAGGCAACAATTGGATGAAGGAAACAAAGAAACTGCCGCGAGGCACTGAAAATAAGATAGGATAGGGAAAATAAACAGTTACCCGTCACTTACCATAGATGAAGGCAGGAGGGCGAGACACGTAAAAACACAAAAACAAAAGAATTACACAATATTTCGACTTTAGTCTTACTCATGTAGGAGGCTAGGAGGCGAGACATATGGCAAGGGGGAAGATGTGGTCACATCAGAGCCCGCCACATGAATGAAGCACAGGTGGAAAACGCATGCTAGTGGTAGAATTGCCGGGAGGGGGAGGGGGGGATAGACTTGACCAGCGATAAAAGTGAAACAAATCAATATAATCTCTGTGTAGCTTAGTTCAAAAAGTTATAATTGAAAATAAAGGGAGATAGAAGAATTTAAAACATAATTATATACAAAAAAAAAGAAAATAAAAAAAATATAAAAAATAAATAATAAATAAATAAATAACCGACTGTAAAATGAAATGAGAGATGGCAAGTGACAGGTTTAACGTAGGTTTAGGCCAGGGGTGTGTCTGGTGTCAAGGATATGTTGATAGGCTAGTTCCCATCTGCGGAGTTCTGAAGGGGTGGTGGTATTTGGAAAACTCTAATAGCTCTGACTGTGAAACAGGTGTTGAGGTTGTTTGAATTATGGAAGTTCGCATGAATTGCCACGGGATGGTCTGGGTTGGAAGTATAAACTGTTTGCCTATGGCCATTTATTCTGTAGGAAAGTTGTTGAGTGGTGAGACCAATGTAAGAGGCAGTGCAGTGGATGCAGGTGAGTTGGTAAATAAGGTGAGTGGTAGCAAATGTGGCATGTCCAATTATAGGGAAAGATTCGCCTGCGACAGGATTAGTGTAAGTAGTGGTGGCAGGGTGCATGCTGCAAGTTTTACAGCGGGGTCTGTTACACGGGAAAGATCCCTGTGGAGGTCTAGGGGAGTCGGCAGGTAAATACTTGTGGACCAAGATGTTGTACAGATTGGGCGGTCTGCTGAAGCCTGTTGTGCCTGTGGCCGCTTAAATTGAAATTTCCAAATATTCCCCCCCCTTTTTATATTTATTTATTTATTTATTTATCACCCTCTTCATTGTGGCTCTCTGACCTACTGACCATTATCTTCCTAACTGGTCGTGTGCTGTTGTTCTTTCCATAAACTTCTCTAAAATCATGTCTCCAATTTACCATTACTTGAAACAATTCCGTTTTCATGCCATCCACCTCACTAGACTCCACTCCCATATACTTTTCCTTCAATCATGCCTCTCTTACAACATAACCCCCAATGGCCTGACAATAAAACTACCAGTCTCCGGTTGCCACCCACAACTCCACCAAACTCTCCATGCTTTTCGTTTCACACAATCGCTTACTCTCACCCATATTGTTCTCCAGCAATATCTACTAAAAGCCCAGCAACATTCGATTCAACTTTCGTCTTTCCACAAGATTCTTTGTCTATTGCATCCCTCCCCAACTCAACATCTTAAACAAATTCTCACGGAGTGCAGACAGTTGCAACAGAAATGTGCACAAAAACATCTGCTAAAGCTATCAAATCCCCTGGTTGCCAAAGTCCCATGTCTTGCCCATATTTTTAATATGCCACACCCACCTCCATTACCACCCATCCCTCGTGCCACTGCCCGACCTGTAGACACACCACAACGGTCAGTGGTCAACCTCTCGTCCACGTCCTTGTCTCTATCCTCTCCAAGGGACTTTCCTTCTCGCCTATTCCTAAGTTCGACCATGCTGCTCTGGTCCGGGACTCGCTTGCTTTCTGCCGCACACTCCGCTGGAGGTATCACTTTGCTACTACAACGGAGAGTGACAGCCGCCGAGGTGAGATTGAGTGCAGCTTAGAGCAGTTCAAACCACCATCCCAACTTGACCCTCCTCCACTTCCCCAAAATCATCCCCTCCTCCTGTTCCAAGACTTCCTCACATCAACCTTATCCTCAAAATCTTTCGTCAACTCTATTCCCAACTCCAATAACCTCAACCCTACTGAAATCCGGGCCTTGAGAGAACTGTCCAATAACAGAAATATCATTATCCTTCCAGCAGACAAGGGCTCCACCACCGTGGTCATGGACCGCAGTGACTACGATGCGGAGGCCCTTAAACAGCTCTCTGATACCAACACCTATCGTCCACATGCCACAGATCCCACCTCTTCCATCTGCCTTGAAATTCGCTCCTTCCTGGACCTCCTAGGCCCCTTACAAGGTCTTTCTTCACAATCCTTATCCCTTCTCACCCCTCAAAATTCCCTGCACACCTACTTTGTACCTTCTTCCCAAGATACACAAGGCTGGCAATCCGGGACGACCTATAGTTGCGGCCTATGGTTCCCCCACTGAACGAATTTCAGCCTTGGTGGATCAACACCTCCAACCTTTTGTGCAGAACCTTCCATCTTACATCAAAGACACACCACATTTTTTGGAACGTCTGTCAAAAGTCCCCAGTCCTCTACCACCAGACTCCCTCCTTGTTTCAATTGATGTAACCTCCTTGTACACCAATATTCCCCACCTTGAAGGCCTCAGTTCCCTTCAGCACTTCTTGGATATGCGCCCTCCAAACAGTCTTCCCAGAACATCCTTTCTCATATCCCTTGCCAACTTTATCCTCTCCAAAAACTATTTCTCCTTCAACTCCCAGATTTACCACCAGATACGTGGCACTGCCATGGGTACCCGCATGGCCCCGTCCTAAGCTAACCTTTTCCTAGGCCGTCTGGAAAATATTTTTCTGAAGAATTCCCCCCTCAGTCCCCTCGTGTGGTTCAGATACATAGATGATATATTTATGATCTGGACCCACGGGGAGGACCACCTCCTAGACTTCCTCAACTCATTAAATGATAATCACTCCATCAATTTCACATGGTCATATTCCCACACCTGTATCACCTTCCTTGACGTAGGTATCACCCTACGACAGGGGACCCTCCATACCTCAGTACACATTAAACCGACCAATTTTACAACAGTACCTACACTTTGACAGTTGTCACCCCTTCCACATTAAACGTTCCCTCCCATACAGCCTTGCAATCCATGGCAGACGCATCTGTTCTGATCATGAATCAATCTCCAGTTACTCCCAAAAACTATCCCAAGCCCTTGTTCCCCGCCAATACCCCCATGATCTTGTGGAAAAACAAATTTCCCGTGCCATCACCCACAACCCTCGTTCTGCACCTCCTAAAGCTGACCGTGGTCCAACACTTGTCACCCAGTTCTTTCCTGGCCTGGAATCTGTCAACCAGATACTCCGCCGTGGGCATGATTTCTTACGTTCCTTCCCTGAAATGCGTCTCCTCCTTCCCAAAATCCTACCCACTGCTCCCCGCACTTGCTTCAGCAGACCGCCCAATCTGTACAACATCTTGGTCCACAAGTATTTACCTGCCGACTCCCCTAGACCTCCACAGGTATCTTTCCCGTGTAACAGACCCCGCTGTAAAACTTTCCCTATAATTGGACATGCCACATGTGCTACCACTCACCTTATTTACCAACTCACCTGCATCCACTGCACTGCCTCTTACATTGGTCTCACCACTCAACAACTTTCCTACAGAATGAATGGCCACAGGCAAACAGTTTATACTTCCAACCCAGACCATCCCGTGGCAATTCATGCGAACTTCCATAATTCAAACAACCTCAACACCTGTTTCACAGTCAGAGCTATTAGAGTTTTTCCAAATACCACCACCCCTTCAGAACTCCGCAGATGGGAACTAGCCTATCAACATATCCTTGACACCAGACACACCACAACGTTATACCTGTCACTTGCCATCTCTCATAACATGGCATCTCGCATTTCATTTTACAGTCGGTTATTTATTTATTTATTGTATTTATTTATTTATATTTATTTTTGTATTTATTTTTTTTTTTATTTTTTTTTAATTTATTTTTTTGTATATATTTATGTTTTAAATTCTTCTATCTCCCTTTATTTTCAATTATAACTTTTTGAACTAAGCTACACAGAGATTATATTGATTTGTTTCACTTTTATCGCTGGTCAAGTCTATTCCCCCCCCCCCCCCCTCCCAGCAATTCTACCACTAGCACGCGTTTTCCGTCTGTGCTTCATTCATGTGGCGGGCTCTGATGTGACCACATCTTTCCCCCTGCCATACGTCTCGCCTCCTACATGAGTAAGACTAAAGTCGAAATATTGTGTAATTCTTTTGTTTTTTTTGTGTTTTTATGTGTCTCGCCCTCCTGCCTTCATCTGTGGTAAGTGACGGGTAACTGTTTATTTTCCCTATCCTATCTTATTTTCAGTGCCTCGCGGCAGTTTCTTTGTTTCCTTTATCCAATTACAAAATTTTATCCAAGGCACTTCCCATGAGACTTGACACACAAATAGATCATCTTATTGGCGAGTATCAGGCAAGGATTTAGAAATGGCAGGTCATGTGCAGGACAAATTTTAAATCTCAGAAACCATCTTACAAATCTGTGAAGAATAAAAAGTAGACAGAAAAAAGAGAATTAATCAAACAGACAATAACGAATACCGTTTCAAAAGTTAGGTTCTTAGGTGAGGTATCCAAACGTTTTAAAATCAGGACAAGAGTTCTACAAGTTCTACAAGGAGATGGACTATCACCCCCTTTGTTGAGTCTTGTTCTTGGCAAAGTAATCAAAGCCTGGGAGAAAGAAGTATAAGGAATAACCATTGTTAGGCTACTCAGAAATAAACTTCACCTGCGGTGTTTGGCCTTTGCAGATGACCTAGCAATTCTCTCCAACAACAGGCAAGAGGCAATCTACGCCCTTGAAAAACTGCCCGAAATCTCAGCTAAATGTGTTCTCCAGATGCTAAAACCCACTATATGGAAGGATATTCGCGGTATCAAGATGGACAACTCTTGATAACAGTGATTTAGCAATACCTCTCATGTTACTAAATTCAGATATCTGGGAGAAATTATTCAACCTGCAGGACTAAACCATGAAGCAAACAAGGAGAAAATAACTAAATTACAAAATGCCTACAGAATCATCTGGAACAGATACAACAAAAAGTCAATATCCCAAAATGGCAAATTAAGACACTACAACACTGTAATCAAACTGGAGGCATCATATGCATTAGAAAATTTGATTATTGGGGGCAGATCATTGATTAAAGGTATTGAAAAGCAAGAAAGGAAAATTTTAAGGAAAATCTTTGGCCCAGTTTGTACCAGGGGAATTTGGAGGAAAAGGAAATCGCACGAACTATATCAGCATTTGGAAAAAATTTCAGACATATTCAGGAATAGACAAATTAAATTCTATGGCCATATTATCAGAATGAGTAACAACAGATTGACCAAAAGAATTCTAAACCTGGCCATTTCAATGAAAATAAAAAACAACTGGCTAATTGAGATCAAAAAGTATCTCCAGGAAATTAGAATAACAGACGATATCATACGGGACAGAAGCCGATTTAGTATCTTTGTCAATAACCACAAATTTGCCAACAACCAGTATATTAGAAGGATAAACACCTTGTCGGAAGACTGTAGGAAAAAGTTCAGCAAGAGTATGGAGAGATATTGGGAACAGATCAAAAACACATCTGCTAAATAAGTTCATTTGTGCTCTTCAGTTGGGCATAATGAAGAAAGAAGAAGAAATATATTGGATATTTGGATAGGAGAATAATGCCACTTACCACAGTTGAAGGCAGGAACACATCAAAATATGTAAAGAAACTTTTACATACTAAACACTAAAAAAATTTTGCTCTATGGTCTTTCGTCAACAATAGAATGAACTAGCTGCATGGTGGTGGCTGGCAGCTATAATGACTCAGAAACTCTTGGCCAGTGTCATGGATTGGTGGAAAAATTCAAGATGGAGGGAAGTATGTTGTGGGAGTTGAAAGGCATAAACCAGAGTATTTGAAAATCGGAAACTATATTGCAGAAACACATCACAGCAGGCAGGAGTTTGCAGCAAATGTTTTTTTTTATCAATATATTTATAAAAAAACCCTTGAAACAAATGAACAGAAACTCAAAGATATTACACACTTAATTTAAACAACAGCTCTGATGAGTGGTTGTTCATGTAGGGATGAGATTGGCGGAATATATAGGGGTGGAAAATGAGGAAGATTGCTTGATATTATCTTAAGTTGAGGCCTAGTGTCTGTCTGGTCAGATATATATTGTTGGAAGTAAATGGTGCTTAAAAGTGGTACGAGAGCGACCATCGCTTACTACAATTGAAATTGTTTTTCAAGGTATTAGGTCTGATTTGAAAACAGTTTGACTTCAAATACATTTATTGACAGTATGTGCTCAAAATACAGATTGTAACAGTAGTGACAAATGAAAATGAGGTAAAATAAAGATTTTGCTTAAATATTCTGGATTTAAAAATACATTATATATAATTACAATGTTGTTTTCTTACTTTCTTTTTGAAGTATTAGTCTTTAATCTCTTCCCCACCTGTATGTTTTAAGCAGTATTCGAAACAGTACAGCTGATATCATTGGAATGTAAATCTCATTGCCAAAATATTTGTACAGCTGTAGAAGTAATTGATACATTTACAGCTGTGATACCAGTAAACTGCAAAAGCATAGTGTAGCTCCTGCAAAAATATCAAATATGAACGTTCAACAACAATAGATGTGCATATTGCAGGATGCCTACTAAAGCTTGATTTACTTAATGGACGAACTTCATAATTTGTCATGAAACTATTCTTGCTGGCTCTGATGATATACATATTTTCAAATAATATTAGTATTTACCTACATCAGTCTTTATTACTGTTCATTTGTATTCGTATTTCTTCCAACTGCTTTATCAGTCATCAAGAAGTCAGACCGAAGTTCTATTAACAGCAGAGTATTAGCAAATGTTTTTAGTTAAGAAAGGAAAAGACAGGAAAATTAATTATTTCATTGATGCTAGGGATCTGGACAGCTTCAAGAATGTGTGTATGAAAATTAATTAAATTGTGGATTCAAAATAAAATAGTTCTACTTGTGTGATCTTGTCTTTTAGCAGGAGCAAATTTTTTTTTTTGTCTAAGATAATAACGTTAAATGACTTCTTAAATATATAATATATACATTATGGTGGTCTATGTACAGAGATTAACAATTGTTGATGATAGAGATTAAGTAAGATCATTGCACAGTATATCATTTATCCAACTTCTTGTTTTCACGATTACACTTTGTTCCAAAAGCTGTGACCACTCTAATGGAATCGTTTTATTTGTACAATAACATTTATTGGAGATAGAAAACTTCCACGCCTATAATTTTAGGCCGCCATTATCAACTGTTCAGGATAATATTGCTGCTAAAAGATGGTGACTTGGTTCTGAATTGTCTTTAATCAAAATAAATGGAAAGACTGAGTTGCTGGAGTTTGAAAGTGCTCATTCAATGGATTAAACTCTTCACTCATTTCTTCTCTCATTCTTTCCCTTAAGTATTGTAACTTAGAACGATACACTAATGATGACTTATGATTCCTTGTAGTAATTTTTGCAGCTTTGTATCTGCAATGAAGTCTTCACGGTTGTACCGCCTGAGAAAAACGATAGAGCTAGTCTTCAAAATATCGTGTTATCACAACGCAATCCAGCGTTACACCCATGAAGACTTCATTGCAGTTACACGCCGGGAAAGTCTCCATTCTTACACCTTTGTATCTGCTTGATGCAACTCAATCATGTATGTCGCTGTGTCATTGCTATGGGATTGTGATATTAGAAAAAGTTGATACCCTATCTTAAGTACAGAATATTAGATTTTTAATTGTTCCTTGTTGTGTAGCCAATATAGATTTCTATTACAGGTGGATTATACTTAAGTTGCGGTATTGCACCAATTCTGCACATGAGACAGGTTACAGCAATGTGAATATATTTTTCATAGGGCAGTTGATCAGAATTTACAGACAGTATTGCAAAGTGATAGAAATGTTTTGATTATTCAGTTATTATTAAAAAAAAGTCAGCACTATAATTATATAATGTTGTTCTTCAGCCATCAGTCTCACATTTAAAAATGTTTTTCTGTCTCAGTGGACTGTTCATCTCGGACAAAATTTGTCTATGATCACTTTGAAGTCCATACAAATGAAATTTTTCTGATAGAAACAAATTAATTTGTTGCTGAACAGAAACAATTTGGTTGAATGTGATGTGCACTCAGAAATGCACAGCTAAAGTTGCGTCCATTAATTGCATGAGGGAAATTGGGGATGGGGGGCTGGTGAAATCTCACCAAGGGGGAGGGAGAAATTGAAATCTCACATCATATTTTTAATTTCTTGACTTCAGTAGAGCTAAAAAAATGTGTACAAAAGAATTCAATCCCAATATTAGGGAGGGTGTAAGAGCACTTGAAAACAGGAGAGCTATTATTTTTTATTCAAATGATTTCACCATGGGGGGAGGGGGAATTTCCAGTAGATCTCACCAACTCTCTTCGGGAAAACACCTCACTTAGTTAATGGATGTCCCCTAATGTGAATTCAAACTTGGTGGCTGCTGGCAGTTGTGATTAAGGCTACTCAATAGTATTCTGTCATCTTATGAGTGAGTAAGTTGTACACACTTTGACAGTAAATTTGGCCTCCGCTGAAAAATTCTATCACTATTATTTTGCACAATCTGACATCAATGTCATCCCAGGAAACAGTAATGCAATACTCGCAAGCCTGTATTGCGTTATAGTTTCTTAGGATGACATTGTGCAAAATAAGAGCGATAGAATTTTTCAACGGCGGCCAAATTTATTGTGAAAGTGTGTACATTCGTGTTATTAAAAAAAAAAAAAAAAAACTTGACAAGAATTGCATACCTAGTAGTGCCACCAAATACATGGTAATCCTGCAGATTATGAGCTACCTTTACTTTGGTCTTTATGCATTGACAAAATGATTTTAATATTGATGTCATCAGAGTTGGACAGCAAACTGAGAGAAGAGAAATGTATTTGAGTGGCACAAAATTATAGTTTCCATGATGGGTAGAGCTATATGGATCGTTGCCTTTAGTAGTGTGAAATTCGAAGTTTCAGTGGACATCTTGGGTTCTAAGAAGCCAGTTTGGCTATTTTCAGTATGGTACCTTTTTATGTTTCTACTCAAACACATGTTGCACTAGAACTGAGGCAAAAATGATATCTGTAATTAGTCACAGTACCAAATCATCTGTTGAAAATATTTTAGTAAAATTATTAGTATTGTTACTATTTATGTTAAAGTATGGACAAGTTTTATAAGTTGAAACCTGTACACATTATGAGCTTAAAATTGATGGTGGTTATGGTTACATATTGCCACTGGAGCATGTGCTCCATTGTAATTAAGTGAATTGCCTAAAAACTCTATTTTACAGAGGGAAAAAAAGTTGAACTCTTATTAGATATAGCTGCATACTTCACAGCATGCAGATTTAAAGTTGAAATTTGTAGAGGGCAAAAGTTGATGGGTACAGGAAAGGAGAAAAAATGGGTGTGTAGGGAAATTGCCATTGGAGTGTGTGCTCCATTGCAATTAAATAAATATGCCAGGAGTAGAAGAAAATAGTTGTCAAACTGATAAACTTCTTGAAGTTAAAAATATAATGATTTAAATCATAGGAAATGTTTTATTTAGCCAAAAAGGGTTGTGGTTAATGTGATCCGTGGTCTATACAATATCCATTCTACTGTGATGTGAATAAAACTTTGTTTGTAGTTCATTTTCATATGAGACATTGGCTGTCATGTTTAACTGCAAATATTAGTGTTGTCTCAGTTGTAGCAGTATAGTTTGTATTATTATTACACCATATCCTTTGCAGCATATGAGAATATAGTAGTACGAAAACTCGAATCAGAGGCTTTCATTAAATATTTGGCGTCACAAGAAGCAATAATGGCCATTTTAGACATATATATTTTTTTTTCCGCTGCCGTGGAGTAGGGTTTATTGTTTTACAGTTGAAGGGGACTATTTCTGAGCTTGCAGCTTCGCTCTTCCTTGTCGGATTTCATCTTCGGAGAACGTAAGCATGTCCTCTGAGAATATCGCTCCAAATTGGAGTGATGAAGATTAATAGGAGAGGACTGTGCGAGGTGGGATCTCTACTGGAGTCCCTCGAAGGCGGAGTCGTCGAGCGAGTGTAGCCAATTGAAGATCATCATGTTGCGCTCGTACTTGGAGAGCGGCTTGCCCCTTTCACGCTCCACGTCTCTTATGGTGAGGGGCAGATTGTCAGGGGCGGCGCACCTCTTGGCAGTCCCCAGGCGAAGCCCGGGCACTGCCAGCAGCTGCTGCGTCCCGCCGCCCCCTCCTCCGCCACCTGCCGCCGCAGCTGCCGCCGCTTCCAGTCGATCCAGATTGAATTCGCTCTGCGAGAGACGCTCGAGCGCGCGGTACGTCGTCAGCAGCCGCCGGCGGATATAGTCCTGGCGCACCTGCTCACACAGAACATAAGCCTGTGATTGTGTCGTAAATGTTCTAAAGCTAAAAATAGGTATAATAACTTAAATGAGATATTTTTTATGACTAACTTTTATTCTTTTTGTATTTGCTTAAATGGTAAGGGGGCATCCATAAATTACATGAGGTGTTTTCTCGGATTTCCGTACCTCCCCCCCCTCTGGTGAGACTTCGTCAGATCTGGTACTTCCCCCCTCCCCCTTCCCTCTGGTGAGATCTGGTCCATGAGACCCGCTCCTAGAAATCGCCCTCGCAACTTTTTGAGACTTTTTTTTGGTCTCACCCTTCGAAAACCCCCACTAAAATCGACTTTCGCGTCAATTGTAGACTTTTGTTTTTTTGTTCTACAGTTCCAAATTTTTTTTAAAAACCTCCCGTGAGATTTCCCTTGACCCCCCCCCCCCCTGGTGAGATTTCGCAGGACCCCTCCCCCCACACTTGTTTTACCTCACGTAATTTATGGACGTCCCCTAAAAAACAATACAATCAGTTTGTTGCAAAAATAAAAAATAAACACTGTTTATTATAATTTTTCGATGAATCTGCCTCAAGAGTAGATGCTGATCTTATTCTTTCGATAGCTTAATTCAAACGGGCTATACACACGTCAATACTAGTGTCCGACCGAAGGTCATTTTTTGGCCGAAGCCGAAGCCGAATGTTCGGCTCTTGGGATAACCTTCGGCCGAAGCCGAAGGTTCAAAAATAGTTATATATCTTAGAACACTAACATGAAGTATATATGACATGCAAAAAATGAACTGTTATTTTGTTTTATATGTGGTATTTTTTATATAAATTGCACCTTTACAATAATTATAAACAAAGTTTTTAATATTTATTTATTAGAAGAGTAAAATATTACCAAACCAGGTTCTGAGCAATGCAATTTAGCAAAAATAAATGCAGTTATTTTTATTTAGCAATAATAAAAAGAAACTATAAAATTTAACAGTAACAGCCCGAATCAAATCAGAATAATTTGTCCCGTGGATTAAATTAACAAGTTTTGGAGTTTTAGCTTTGGTAAATCAAATAGAGGTTAGCTTATGTATAGTAATACTATCGTTTTTTAACAACAATAAAAATAAATTTCAACCTTCTTACCTAGCGTAAATTATTCTAGCTTTTAAAATACGATATTCTGCTGTCGAAATTAGTATCACATATTAAATTTTCAGTTAAAACCGAATCAATACCAATATTTTTAAAGTAGTTTCACGTATACAGATTAATTAAAAATGTACTAAATATAACCAAAACAAAAAGTACATCGGCACTAATAAAATAAGATTTAATCGCTCAAAATGACACGTTTTATTTGTTATTGTCAGTGCACGTAGAAATGACAAAATATCAGTCTTCGTATTTACAATTTCGTCGCTAGTCAAATACTTAATTTTAAACCGTGGATCGATTAGAGCGGCAATCAACAACCATAAGGTTTTTCTTGCGAAAGCAGATCTCCTGTTAACAGACCCACACAAGCGGCTTTTGAGCAGTATTATAAGATCAGCCTTCATCCTTCTGAGCAAGTTTTGAGTTTAAGATGTCAATGATTGATATAATTAAAGATACTGTTGATAAATCGCTATAAATATTAGTTGTTTCCCAAATACATTTCAGCGCAGTTATAAAATTGTTCATTTATATCCATTCTTCTACAGTTGGAATTTCTATTCCATCACGTTCTAACATATACAGATTTACTGCATTTTTCTGTTTTATTAATTAAGATATCGAGTGGCTTGTTCACTCTTCTTACGTTTTACAACACTTTATCACTATTTCTATTATAGCAATATCTTTAAAAATTACTTTGTGAATCATGAGCTGTAGAGTGTGAGCATCACAACCAATAAAAACGAAGTTTCCATAGCGGATGGTTGTATTCATATTTCAAGTATTATTACATATACCCATATGGATATTTTCTTTTGAATTGTATTTGGTAACAGTTTCAGTGATTTTTTTGTGCAATATATTGCCTTGTATGAGCTTCCAACACACTAACAGCCAATTTAATTTTTTTTTATTTTATTTTTTGGAACCTTTGGAAATGTCATGTGCCGCGACACTCAAAAACGTGTTTGCTTGATCACTTCATATCTTCGTGGTAAAACTGATCCATTCAGCCTTTTACTAAAATCAGTGCAACTTTACTGTTTACATTTTCGTACGTAGCTGGCATTAAAGACTTTCTAAAATATTTCTCTCGCTTTTGTCTGTACTAGGGTCGAGTTTGAGGATTAGTAAAATTAAGGCTGCGAAGTCCTTCTCCTTCAACGAGGTTGTACGGAAACATAGTTACAATGACCAGGTCCATACGTAATACAGTAATCCGCAAAGAAATCGGATGATTATCGGGCCACGGTGGCGCTACTTTTTTTTTACGATATCGCGTAAAGTAGACTGTTAAACTTCTTTTGTAAAATCTTTGGGCGCATACAAGATCTCTGATTTTTTTTTTTTTAATTAATCAAGCTTTGGTATTTAACACTGGTTTTTACAATATACTTCCCACTGATTTTTATGATGTTTTCCAAATGGTTCTTTATCTTTGCTATCTTCTGTTGGCGCTTTACGTGACGGTATTCGTAAAAGTTGGTTCATTTTCAGGAGTTGGATGCAAACCTTCGGCTTCGGCCAAACATTCGGCTGAATTTGGCCGAAGCCGAATGTGCGGCCGGAGGTGCTTTTTTTGGCCGAAGGTGGCCGAAGCCGAAGCTTCGGTCGGACCCTAGTCAATACTAGAGGAATCACCATAAACATTTAAGATAATTATGTGAAACCGGAAAGGAGTCAGATTACGACATTAGCATACCATTTAGCATCTTTTAAGCGAAAACCAATTATGTTCCCAAAATTTCAAAGCCCGTCTACGAAAATATTACCATCACCTTAAAAGGGATTTATAGAGACCGTCAAAGTGGAAAAGAAAACCCATATGCCTTAGAACTTTGCTTTTGGTATTTGGCGTAAAAAACACACGACTCCTGATATAATAAAGGATCTTGTTTGGAATTTATTTTAAGAGAGGAGGCAGGTAAAGAGAGTGGTAGGTATTTTGGCGATAAAGCTGCATGGATCTTAGCTTGAGAATTATGACGAATGTGAACTATAATCACTGTTTCTTGGTTTCTTATTGGATTGGTAATTTTCGGTGAACTAGAATAAGTTTCTACTCGCCAATATAAAATGGTTTACATTTATTATTTGGGAGACGATATACTCACTACATACCCTATACTGAAATATTCTTACCGGTAGTCGCCATCCACTAAAACTTTTTGTGATCTATATCGGCCTCCAGACGACATGACACTGATTGCATCCTTAGAAACTGTGACATTACAGGTCAGCTTCCTCAGAAGACATGCAGGCAAAGTGAGTATCATTGGATGAACTGGTCTAACGACTGATCCAGATCACCTAAAATAAGAAATGCCTGTCGCGCAATCTAAGGCTGAAACATTATAAAACAGTCACACGACAAAGAAGCTCAGTATGCCGTGAAGTGTTTATCACTGAACAAAAGAGGCCTAATTGAGAAACTAGAAATTGGAGATAGAAGGATTCTCACGAAGATCCTGGGCCCAATGCGGAAGGTGGAGAATTCGGGTCTCAGATCGATAGTGAGATTCAGATAAAGTCTCGGGTCGATTCGACGTTTCCAGGCCACTGATGATTAAGACAGAGTGCCTTATCTGTTTGCATAAGAATGGGGAGAGGTGAGAGCCTCGAAAAATTCTGCTGCATTGCCACAAGTACCAGCTGCGCGTGTACACTAACCGATATTTATCTACTGCTCACTGACGCAAACGACCGCACTAGTTTCATACCAGGTAGTGTAAAGACTGACCATTTTTTCTTAGGGATTTACGGTTCGTCGACATTGAGTCTTCAGAGCCTGGAGAGAGGAAAGGGGGGGGGGGGAAGGACTGGGAAGGAATTTTTCCTTTGTCTTTCTCAACTAACCATACCGGCGCTCGCCTAAACTGATGCCGGGAGAACATGAAATATTGAAATCAGGATGGACGATCTGACAATCGAGCCAGCATCCCATCGAATGCCAGGAGCGTTACCCGCTCGCCCACCAGGCGCGGTGGCTGTAGAGTAATTGCTTTTAAGTTAATTACGTGGTGGAACGCTGAGTACAAGGATAGCTTTAATTCAGACAGCGATTTATCCAAGCTGCTGCATTTGACTAACATTTGGGTAGACTTAAGTCCCGATTACGGACAGGCCAACTAATTCGGTTGTATGGCATAATAGAGCGATTTCTACAATCGTTCTTTAGTGGAGGTGTTGAGAGATTCTCTTCCAGTTTTAGGACACTTGTCTATTGACTTAGGTTTCGGTGATCCGTAAAACTGATGCGAGAAAAATACCGCCCAGAAAGCACATAAACTTTTAAATTTCCTCTTGCACGGAAGCCTGGGAATAAGGAAATTCTGTATGCAACCAACACTATGTGCTGGTGAAATGTGTTTTGTACTGTCTCGAATACTTTTCGCTCTGTCTATTTTTTTGTCATATGTTATTTATTTCTTTTAGCATGTATTTATTGCGTCCGCTGCTAGTAGGTGAGTATTTGCTCAAGTAAGAGACATCAATTGTTTCCCTACCTCAGTATTCACCTGCCATAACTCGAGAAGAATTTTTACTTCCCAAAATTAAAATCTTCTTTGAAAAGTCATCGTTTTCTATCAACTGATGCTATTAAGGGGAATTGGGTTGCGGAACTGTGCATTTAGCGGATAAGGAAATTAGTTCAAGACTATATACTGTACATTCATGCAGGAATGAAGTATTTTCAAGACGACAGTGTAACTTGTGGTTGAGCTGAAAAAAGTCTGGGAAGTCCGCGAGCTTGTAAAACTGTTTTGAGTATTTAATAGTAATGAAAGATGTATCCAATGAAATAATATGTGTGGTTGAACCTACTGGTCGAAATATTTATCCAGTCATGCTTGATGTGTGGCTTCAAACGATTAGATGATAATCGACACGCCGAAAACGTATTTTAATACGGCTCTTGTGGTCTCTAAGACGTCTGATCTGAAATATAGTATCAGACGTGAGTTCATTTCATAAAATGATAGAGCTAATAACCTTAATACCATTGTAGCAGACAGTTATGATAACGCATTTGACAAGAAGTGACACAGTCTGATAGTAAATTCTGTTATTTTGGCCTAGAGCTGTGTTGAAGCGCACCTTTGGTGGCGGCGAATACCTCACTTGTATTTCTAGCGAGAGCTGGGCGCAAATAGTCGCCGAGGGTGACTTTCCTTATCTCGCGCTGCCTACTTTGCATCCGAATTACCGAGCCTGTTGGGTCAGTGGCGATTCACGGTCGACCAGGCTAAAGTCGCTTTCCCACGATCTCTTGTAATGGAGTCGGGACGGGACGAATACTCAACAACACGCCATGGGAACAGGGCCGCCTCTGCTAGCGGAGATGAGATGCAGCTACCCACTCTGTGTCGGTAAACATCACAGGCGTGTGTAGAGGTGCGCTATCGGTTTTGCAGCAGCGGTGCGCACCCCTTCTTTTGCTGTAAAGTTTTCTGTGCCAAACGACACTAGGTAACGTGGTGGGGAGGTGGCGGTGAGGTAAGCTAGGGCTAATCTGCGGCGCGCACTTGTGCCTACACTTCGGCTAAGGAGGTCCCGTCCCGTCCCGCCTCCGTTACAAGAGATCGTGGGAACGCGGCTTTACGGGGAGACTCGGGTTCAGCCCCGGTTCGACCACCAAATTTCGTTTTTTCTTGCTTTATGGAAATCCCTCCAGGTGAATGTCAAATTCCTGAGTCCATTCCTCTCCTGACTATAGAAAACACTCCACGTCGACAACGCGTAAAGAAATAAAACAAATGCATCAGAATTTACTGAGGTTTGATGTCCTCCGCTTATCTTTCTATTTGTGAACAATTTTGAGGCGATAATTTCCTACAGGAATGGTGTCACTTCCTGATGTTTATTCCGGCCGCGGAAGCCTTCGAATGCAATTTTGAGACAAACATTTATGTTAAGTTGTTCATATAGCTCGATATAATCTCCCTAGTCTTCCCTAAATTCTTGAACCATTGTAGATACAACGAAAATTTTCTTATTATACCAATCTCACGAAATATGAAGGCACAAAAAGATTTTGTAAATTCAGTTAGAAATATAAGTATACAGAGCAAAGTTGTTATTATTTTTAAGTCAAACATACCGATTTTTGTACAGAGTAAAATAAACTGACAAGTAGGTGTCGGGCACGAGTAACATAATATTCTATTTTGTTGGTGTACTTTATTTACGTAAATAAAGTGAATACCATGCGGTGATATCGTTTCAAGTTCCCATGCATGTTGAAATCTGAACCAAGAAGCAATAACATTAATGAAACCATAAAAATTCCTGAGCGGACCAGGCTTCCAACTGAGGAACCTGGATTTTCAAGACGAGCTCTTTAACCACTGCACTACCAGATCAACCGTTCAAATAAATAAACGCCATTGTTTAGACTCGGAGTTTGTACCACAAAATTATATTAATTGGTAGTAGAATAACGTGATAATATATTTTTTTTAAAAATCTTGTGAAGGAAGTTCATTGAGAACAATTTTCGTTACTAAGTGTCTAACTAGATTCTTTTTTTTTTTTTTTCAGTTGAATGGTTGGAAAATTAGGAGAGGGTACACATTTTTAACGACTACAGCGGCTCAAATTCCGCATTATGTACAACAAAAATAAAAATGTCTCAGAACAATTTTGATTGGATTTTTGATTACCTGTTCAACGGCACCACACTGTGTGGGGTAAGCGAAAAAAATTTCTTCCTTTTTTAGGGAGAGGTACACTTTTTATTATTTGATATTTGTCTGTGGATCTGTACTACTGTCAACAAAATACATCTTTTGAAACTTGATAAAAAACGATGCAAAGATGGCGGAATTATGAAGCTGTGACATATCGTTTCGCATTAACGAAATTTTAAGAGTTTTTACTTTTTTAATTTGGCTGTGATACCCTAATTAGATTAAAAAACTGACTGAAGAACTGGTTTTTGGTGTATTACCCTAATAATTTAGGAATATTAAAGCTTACATTTACCTGTATGGCTAATAGGCGTGGCTAAGATTGAACTGGCATAGTTTCAACTGGTGATGACATTTTTAAAAAAAGTGTACATTTTTGTAATTGAAATGTATAATTTATGAGGCGGATGTTGCGAACCCTCTCGGCATTCCTTTAGGCGATTACTGAAAATCACAATCAGGACAGCCGGTGAGTTAGTCATGAAATTTGATCCTGAAACGATTGTACCTCTCCAGCACTCAGCGACAATGGCACCTATCGTCTATGCGAACTATGGGATGTTTCCTACCATCCTTCGTAGTTTAACACAGTAGACTTGTGAAAAAGCATGTTCTGATAGTGAACTAAAAACGAAGCCCGAAAGAAAAGAAGAGTTGAAAGCTCCGTGAAGCAATCTTTATGTTGATAATAGAAGGAGAAAACTGCGGTTAAGGGCCGAATTTACGGATTTATGATTGTAGCCTCAATTGAGGCCTTGGTACTACAACGAGATATGATCATTGTTATATCCCGCCCTCTTATCTTTCAAGCAGTGGGTCTGAGGGTCGTCAGGGGTTGAACAGCAGTCTTCCAGTCTGTAGATGGGTACTGGCGCTAAAACGAATAAGCCCACCTAATTTAATAGGAACCGCCTCAGGTTTCCAATTTCGGATGACTTCTGTTAATTGTGAAACGGTCAAGAAGAACGTCCCACGTATGAATGTCTACACGCATCCCCCGCGTCGGCAGAATCTGGCTGCGGTGTCGCCGACGAAGCGTTCTGCGGGGCGGTTGTTTGTGTGGCAGAAACTTTTTGTGTCCCCTCTGCTCGTGAGATGGGCGGGGACGCCACTCACGCACACACACTTACACAGACAAGCGTCGCGACGGATCGATGCACCCTCGCGCCGCCGCCACCGCTAGGGGATGAGTCGAAGGCGGAGCAGAGGCGTGCGGGTCAGTGAATACCGACACGCAGTCGTCCAGTAGCCAGGCTTCCGATAATTAAAGCGAAGTTCGATCTGAACCTGTTGGAAAATTCTTTGGAATGTGTTGACACAGTCTCGTGTTGTTCTGTTCCCTCCCTCATTACCATCGAGAAGGTCCATGTAGAAGGGTGTCTCCAAAGGATGTCAACTCTACCGCGAGTGTTCCGTCCATTCATACTGCCGTTTTTAGGCAGTTAGTCGTAATTATAAAACGGTATGCCATTTCTTCCTCAGAAGTAAATCATCACATCTACACACTATCACAAAAAAAAAAATACCTCACGTTTCGTAGTTGGCGGCGTTGTTATCATTAATTGCATCGGAGATTATGTCCTCGTGTCAATTTCTCTGAACATATACTCTTTTTTTACTTTCGATTATTTGACTTCAGCAGCTTCCTCGACAACTCATTCCTTTCCTTAATTCCGTAAACCTACAAATGAAACCTTCCAACCCTCTTGTGCCTAATCAATTGCTAACTTGTCATGTTCATAACTTCCCTTCCACATACAATTTATTTATTTAATGCTTTATTTAGACCGAGCGTGGAGCGTTTACGGTTAACGTTCTGTCCTCGCATTCCGGGCATCCAGATTTGGGTTTTCCATGGTTTCCCCAAATCACTCCAGGCGAATGCCGGGATGCTTCCTTCAAAAAGGCCATGGCCGAATTCCTTCCCGTTCCTTGTTCCCAGTCCCATCCCGCCTCTAATGACCTTAGCCGTTGACGAGGTGTAAAGCAATAAGTAAAAAAAAAAGTTTATTTAGACTAACATGATCAGGGATGTCAACCCCTCTCCTAAGTCAAACCAGGTGTACATAATACGTACTTGATATAAATTAACAGTTTACAAGAAATATCTCACATTTTACTGTAATTAAGCCAAGAACTATAAAATACTAACTAAAATCTTAATTATATTGATGTGTAACTGACGAATAAGCATGTAAGTGGAAAAAGCTGATGTTAGTGAAGGTTGAAGAACAATCCGATACAGTACAATCAAAATACTGGGGAAGACTAAACAATTATTGATCTCTAACATCTGTCTGCAGCAGAATACTGGAACATGTCATATGCTCGAACATTATGAAGTTTCTAGATGAGAACGAGTTACTTACACCGAGTCAACACAGATTTCGGAAGAAGAGATAGTGTGAAACACAATTGGCCCTATTTTCCCATGACGTAATGAAAGTTATCGATGCAGGTTCGCAAGTTAATGCAGCTTTCTTGGATTTTCAGAAAGCTTTTGATTCTGTGTCACACAACCGACTTTTAGCGAATATTCGAGCTTACTGTATTTCGGCTCAGATTTGCGAGTGGATACGTGATTTTCTAACTGGTCGATCACAGTATGTCGTTGTTGACGGGGAAGCCTCTAAGATAAATGTTACTTCGGGCGTTCCTCAAGGGAGTGTAATAGGACCACTTCTTTTCTTAATATTTATAAACGATCTAGGTGACAACGCCAAATGCTGGTTGCGATTGTTTGCCGATGATGCAGTTATCTGTAGGGAAATAAGGTGCTCCGACGATTGCTTAGAAATTCAGCGCGATTTGGATGCTATTTTCGATTGGTGCCGTAAATAGCAGCTTACACTTAATTGCAAAAAGTGCAAGGCAATGCGTATAAGTAACAAAAAGAATCAGTTTATTCACGAGTACAAAATAAACAATTCAGCTGTTGACACGGTTGATTCCGTGAAGTATCTGGGGGTGATAGTACAAAGCAACATGAAATGGGACACGCACATAATTTCCGTCGTAGGCAAGGCGAATTCTAAATTACGATTCATAGGTCGTATTTTGAGGAATTGTAATGCTCATACAAAGGAGATAGCGTATTGAACACTACTGCGTCCACATCTGGATTACTGTTGTGGAGTTCGCAAGGTTCTGATTGACTCAGTCGAGAGGGTGCAGAGGAGAGCCGCTCGGTTCGTGACTGGTTGCTACGGCCCGTATGAAAGCGTCACAGAATTGATACATAGATTGGGCTGAGATAGTTTGGAAGATAGACGACGTAGCTTACGTCTGAATTTATTGGAGAATATGCGAAAAAAATTTAAATTTCGAGTGCAATGAAATACTTCTTCCGCCAACCTATTTAGGTCGCAATGACGGGAGGGATAAGATTAGAGAAATAAGATGTCGTACTGATACTTATATGTATTCCTTCTTTCCTCGCACTATTCGGGATTGGAATGCGCGGGTTTAGGATTGTTGCTTAGCACCCTCTGCCACCCACAATGTTTGTGATTTGCAGAGTATGGAAGTAGATGTAGAATTATCTTAAAACGGCATAAATGACTACAACTTCTTAGCCCCGTATCCACGATAGTCTCTTCATCGATTCATGCCATACACACGCCAAAACCCGTGTTCATCCGTCTCATATCTTCTTATTTGGCTTTACACCTTGTCGGTATCGAGGTCATTAGAGGCGGTAGTGGGCTAGGAACGAGGAGTTCGGCCATTGCCTTTTGAAGGTACTATTTGCCTGGAGTGATTTTGGAAAAGCCATGGAAAACCCAAATCTGGTTGGCCGTACGAGGACCCACAACCCACGTTCTCCCGAATGCGAGGCAAGAGCGTTACCGCTCACCCACCACTCTCCATTGACTCTCAACTAAGTTTCTTTATCATTTCAGTTACTGATTGTATTCTGGCGAAATTTCCACAAACAAACCTTATTTACACCCTCTGCAACTACTTGTAGGTTGCACACGACTCGTCTATACCGAAGGAAGGGCTTGGCAAGTAGTGTGCTCGTTCTTTTACTTTATTTGAAAATTGAATCATCGCTCTCTCTAATAGATGCTGGACTTTAAAACTTCATTTCATCTCTCCAGAGTATATTTTACAAAACGATATTTAGATTTTTATGCCCCCTTCATGCATTTCTCTTTGAACCTTATCATTTTAAAAGTCTATTTTCTTATTTGGGTAGATAATAAGTTGTCTCTTTTCGGCATTTACCATATCTTGGCTCTACATTCAGCTTCGTGTCATGTCCAGATACTGCAGTAGCTGTTCATAATTTTCTCTTTTTATAATCTTATCATGAAAATGATTCTTCTGCATACAACTGAACCTACGACTGTATACCCATATATATATATATAGATATATAAACCAAAAAAGAATCATCCTTCATTACGATAACCAATTCTCTAACCCACAAGTAGATGCAAGTTTTTTTTAGATTTTCAGAAAGTATTTGACTCTGTGCCACACAACCTACTTTTATCGAAGCTTCAAGCGTACGGTATATCAGATCAGCTTTGTGAATGGATAAAGTATTTTCTCACTGGTAAGCCGCAGTACGTTGTCGTTGAAGGAGAAAGTTCTTCTAATCTAGATGTTACATCGGGTGTACCTCAAGGAAGTGTAATAGGACCACTTCTTTTCCTAATTTTTATAAACGATCTCGGAGACAAAGTGAAAAGCATTTTTAGATTGTTTGCTGATGATGCGGTTAGTTATAGGGAAGTAAGGAATTCGGCCGATTGCTTAGAAATTCAGCGTGATCTGTATGTTATTTCGGCATGGTGTGCTGAGTGGCAACTGACACTAAATTGTAAAAAGTGTAAGACTATAACTAACAAAAACAATCCGATTGTTCAGAAATACGAGGTAAGCAGTTCAATTATTGATATGGTCGATTCTGTTAAATATTTGGGAGTAACGGTACAAATGAAAATTAAATGGGACTTAGATATTAATTCTAGGCTGCGATTCCTAGGTCGAATCTTGAAAAATTGTAATGAACAAACAAAGGAGATAGCGCACAAATCTCTTGTGCGTCCACATTTGGACTACTGTTGTACAATCTGGGATCCGTTTCGTAAGGGGTTGATCGACAAAATAGAGAAAGTACAGAGAAGAGCCGCTCGATTCGTGTCCGCTTGCTACAGTCCTTACGAAAGCGTCACAGAACTACTTAGTAGAGTAGGCTGGGAGTTTTTGGTAGATAGACGACGCACGTTCGTATAAAGTTATTGGTATTCCCACTTTCACTTACTAGTGTAGTGAAATACTTCGTCCACCAACCTATTTGAGTCGGAATGACAGGAAAGATAAAATTAGAGAAATAAGGTGCCGCACTGATTCTTATATGAATTCTTTTTTCCCTCGTACCATTAGGGATTGGAATGCACAGCAAAGATATTAGTTTTGGTGCTGAGCACCCTCTGCCACCCACAATTTTGTGAACTGCAGAGTATATATGTCGATGTAGATGACTCTTTTGGAACCGCGTTTTCTTCCCCGAAATTTTGCTTCCTACCTCTTAAGGATGCCTTCACCTATTAAGACGGATTGTGATTCACACAATGGTGTTTATTCACCACGTTACAATTATTCACTCTGCCTTTGAGCTATAAAAAATGACCTCCCCAGTTTCCAGAAAAAGCTAGGACATAGTCTACTGGCTCAATCGAATAATATTTCTACATATGATATGATGTCGCATATACATATCTTTAACACATCTGTAGAGTCATGGTGTATCCTTGAAATTATCTGATCCGTATTAAGAAAAGTGGCATTAATATCTGTTAAACAGAAATGACGACGATGGAAATTACGGTAGCAATCCAAAACCTAATTTTATGAAGGATTTAGAATTACAAACGTTTGTGAAATTGTCTGCAGATTAGTTTTTTATTTGTAGATTAATAATGTTTAGAAATAGTCATAATCAGGACAGACAGCAACCTGAATAAAGTCAAACAACTTCACCGAGAGACCAATTGAAACGTTTATATACAACATTAACTTGAATAAAGTATTTTCAAGTACTTCCATATATATGTGAAGTAAGTAGACACTGTTACAAGGATCGTTTGTAGGGAAGGTTGCACGAGCTTACAATGTTAGAACGATCAGCGCAGAAGTTAGTCTGCAGCGACTTTAGGCGCTTTTGCAGTTGTCGCTAATGCTGAGGAAGGTGGTCGCGTAACAGATGATGCATCAGCCTCCAGGTATTGAAATCGGGCGTATCGATCGGGAACGTCGAAGAATTCTGTCGCTGCATGACAACGCTTGTACAAACACATCTCAGACGG
Source organism: Vandiemenella viatica (assembly GCA_031002005.1). Taxonomy (NCBI): domain Eukaryota; kingdom Metazoa; phylum Arthropoda; class Insecta; order Orthoptera; family Morabidae; genus Vandiemenella; species Vandiemenella viatica. The sequence continues at coordinate 173,430,650 of CM061919.1, forward strand.
TTTTTGCAGTGGATACATCTTTCAATTTTATATCTGGGAGGCATCCCAAAATCAGTGACATGAAAACTGAACAGATTGAAACGACTAGAACTCAAATAGTATTGACCAAAGGACAACGGAGTAAACAACGGGTTTCAGGGCACTGTGTATTGAAAAGTATACGACTTACAACGACGAGTGATACATGAAAAGATACATAAACTCGTAAAGTTTCTGGTACATACTATAAATGTTCAATGTATGGGCCCTTAGTCACCTGGCACACATCCAAACGGCAATCCAGTTCCGTCCATACGTTCGAGAGTATGTATTATTGTCCGTCACAGCAACAGTGATCCGTTCCTGCAATTCTTGTAATGCTGTTGGCATGGGGGGTACACAAACTTTGTCCTTCACGTAACCCAACATGAAGAAACCACATGGGATCAGATCTGGCGACCTGGGGGGCATGATAACAGAGGAACATCACTCGAACCAGCGTGCCCTATCCTAGCTTTCCCAAACTGTTTGGATGAAAAAATATTTATCGTGTTAACACCTACGGTACTAGCTTCGACTATTACCTACTACCCTTTTTAGGGGAAAGCGTTTATCTACTCTGAATTTTCCATAACTTGTAGAAACCTAAACAGATTGTACAAACAAGGAATTCAAAACGTTGCTGTTCAGTAAATAACTATAGTAAGAATGCGATAATACTAAACGAAGAGACATAGAGGTGGTTGGTAGTGAAACTGGATCTGTGGAAAAACTCGAGAAGAGAGTCAATTGGACACATTCCTGAGGAACAAAACACCGGTACAGACAATACTAGCGGGGACAATGGTAAGGAAGAATAGCGGGCGAAGACTTAATATGAAATACTGCCATCAGATACAAAGGACAAAGTTTGCAGAGGCTACCACCAAACACTGACTGCAGGTATATCGTTGTGAAAGATAGTTCAAAGCCAGTCCATTGGTATACCACTGAAAAATCATATGAACTTCTGCGGAAGTAAAAACTGCATCGTTTTAGAAGACTCTGAGCTTATTTGTATCGGTGGAAACTAATAATAATATTGCTTCAAAACCTTGCTCATGAGTAAATTAAAGCAAACTCGTCTGTGGAGAGCGATAGTGTAGCTAGTATCCGTTGCATTTTCTTCCTGTCAAGATGATGGTATGTCGAAAATCATGGAAGCTTTCCTGGGAAACTAGTAAGACATTCTACGACACGATTATGATACATGCCCTTCAGAAATGGTATTTTTAGGTTTCTGGAAGTTAAACAAAATTCCATGATATGTCACAATCATCAGCTTTTTTATCGGCAGTCTGAGTACTGACAGCCCTCAAAAATCCTTCTCGAAGGTATTACAGGATGGATGAACCGTTGGGTTAGTTAGGTAGTAGCACAGGTTAGCAACTTACGATGACGATGACAGGAGAACTAAGTGTCGATCAGTGTTGCGTTCACGGGAAACATATTCCCCATTCAATCCCCCCCCCCCAACCTCTTTCCTCCGTTAAACTGACAGAGGTTTCGAACAAAACATATTTCTAAATGTTTAAAATCTGAAAATGGTCAAGATTATGCATGAAATAATATATACTACTTCTATATACATACTCTGCAATTCACAAACATTGTGGGTGGCAGAGGGTGCTACGCACCAATCTTAATCCCGCGCATTTCAATCCAGAATAGCGCGAGGAAAGAAATAATACATAAAAGCATCAGTACGGCATCTTATTTCTCGAATTTTATCCCTCCGGTCATAGCGACCCAAATAGGTTGGTGGAAGAAGTATCTCACTGCACTCGTAGATCATAGAACTTCACATATTCTCCAAAACATTTAAACGCAATTGACGTCGTCTGTCGTCCAAACGATCCCAGCACAATTCATAAGGGCTGTAGCAACCAGTCACGAATCGAGCGGCTCTCCATTGTACCCTCTCCACTGAGTCAATCAGGCCCTTGCGATACGGATCCCTAACTTCACAACAGTAAACCAGATGCGGACGCACTAGTGTTTTATACGCTATTTTCTTTGTATGAGCATTACAATTCCCAAGAATACGACATATGAATCGTAATTTAGATTAGCTTTGCCTACAACGGAAGTTATGTGCAAGTCCCATTTCATGTTGCTTTGTACTATTATCCCCAGATACTTCAGGGAATCAACCTTGTCAACAACTGAATTGTTAACTTTGTACTCGTGAGCAAACTGATTCTTTTTGTTCCTTATTCGTATTGCCTTGCACTTTTTTCTAGATGTATTTTATTTTTATCTACTTCTGAACCTTTAGATATTTTTTTTTTTAAATAAGGGGTCGATAAAAACTGAACTGATATGAGAAACACGATGTATACTAATTAATCATTCAAAAAGTACAGCGTAATCACACCACGCAAAAAATTGCAAAGATTTTTCGGGTAATCACTTACCGAAAGTGGTTGCGAAACGGTTAGCGTTCTGGCCTCGCATTCGGGAGGACGGTGGTTCGAATCCCCTTCCGGGCATCCAGATTTGGGTTTTCCATGTTTTCCCAAATCACTCCAGGCAAATGCCGGGATGCTTCCTAGGCCATGGCCGAATTCCTCCCCATTCCTTGCCCCCTATCCCTTCCCGTCTCTAAAGACCTCGCTGTTAAGAGACGTTAAGCAGATATAAAAAAAAATCTAATCACTTGAGTGCCAGTTATTTGATAAATGGGGCAGCCATTGATTCAGAGGGTAAGGTTCCTGGTTATGATCTGCTCGACGAGAAAAAGCACCCATCCGGGAATACAAAAACATTACCAGTAACCTTTCCGATCCATGCTAACATACCTGCCATCAACAACAGATTCCGCTCTTGGCGATCGCCCATCAAGACGACACTGAAACTGGTTTAACTCTAACTGATCGGAGGAGAGAAGTATGGAACACCAAATCTCCTCCTTCCCTTCTCAAAATGCCATGCACCACAACAAAGCTGTCGGGGTTTGAACTTAACCGTGAAATCTGGTCTGCACTTATTAAGAGTCCGCACCAATTGTGGGAGACGTGAAGACTAGTTGTACAGATGGGGAAGAATATAGTCACCGGCTGGCGACAGTGGTGCTGAGAGGCAGACTATCCAGTACATAGTGACTGCGTGCCTCCTGTGACCCTAGACCTCAAGATCCTAGCGATTTCTGGATGGCGTCTAAGATGGCAATTAACTACTTGTCAGAGCTGGAGATTTTTTTTTAAATGCCTTTTAGCTTAAAAATGTTCTCCTGTATTATGTTTATATATACAAAGTGTGTACTAAAAGTAATGAGATTGATTTTTTGTAAGGGTTCCAACACGCCAGAGACCGCGCTAACCAAGTAGGTGGCGGGAATCCTCCGAGCTCTGTGAAGGTCAGGATCACCCACAAATTGAAAGTTTTTTTTATGCCTTCTCTCTTTCTAAAAATCTCGGTATGATTGAAGATTAATGGAAGTTTGTGGCAACGTTATGCCATCTACATTGTGTTGCAGACATATTCAAAATGTTGACGGATGCCTACGGAGATCATCCCCTGCCCATACCCCAGCAAGGCGTTCAAAGAAGGTGGGGACCCCGTGGAAGATGAGGAACTCTCCGGGAGCCCGTGAACATTAAAAGCTGAAGAAATTGTGAGGCATGTGAAGGCAGTTCTGGACTGTGACAGAAGAGCAATTGCAGATGAGGTAGTACTTCCAAAAACAGTATTCCTTACAATGACGATCGCTGGTGGCTTCATCACGACAGTGATGCAGCTCACACGGTGCTGTTGGTGAGGGACTTCCTGACAACGTTGGCACGGCCCTCGTGCAGTCCGATAGGTCACCGACGGACTTCTTTTTTGTTTCCAAAGTCCAAGATTGTTCCGAAAAGTCAACCTTTTGAGTCCGTTCCTGAGATTCAAGCGACTGTGATTATAGTCTTCCGGAGGAGGACTTTAAAAAAAAAATGCTTCGAACAGTGGCAGAACCGCTGGCAACGGTGATGCTCAAGAGGCCTGTCTGAGGCCTTTCTTCTTCTCATTGATATCGGCTATCTACGGACCACGAAAAGTAATCTCATACATTCATTTCGATGCTTCTTTTCTTGACTTCCAATAGTTCTTCATCCTTTCACTTTGCTGTTTCCCCCTCTCTTCCATCCATATGTTATTACATTTCCTCTTCTCCTTCTCCTGGAAATCCTTGAAATTTTGCATCACTCTCTTGAAAGTTGTTCTATGTTGTGAAGACTATTAAGTGTATTTGCAAAAATGTTCAACAAATCAATTTTAATTGAACCACTCTCATTAATTTTGGGACATGCCCTATATGTACCTATGTAAACTGTGTGATGTAATTTCAGCCATACGGTATATATGCTAAATTTAGGGATCAGTATCGCTCCAAAAATATTTTGGGTCTCCGGGTAATGGTGATTGATTGTGAGGGATGGGATCACCTTTTTGTTGACGGAGCGCACGAGGTCTGCGGCGGTGAATGCCGGTGCCGCGGGCTGCGGTGGCGGCTGCGGCTGGGTTCCGGTGCCAGTAGAGGCGCCGCCGTGCGGCGAGGGCAGCTGAGAGGCCGACGCGACATCTCCGACGGCAACCCACGTGGAGCAGGACCTGGACGTAGCGTCGAGTCTGCAGGGCCCCAGCTGACCCACGGCACCGCAGCAGCCCAGCGCCAGCTCCGAGACGGCGGGCCGCGCGCGGCCGGGCAGCGGGGGCGCCGCGCCAGACCACAGCCGGCTCACATCGCCCGCGCTGAAGCTGTCGGCACGCAAGAAACCATCAACTCTACTCGACGTACTGTATTGGCTAATCTAATGGAGGCTACTGTAGAAGAGGAGAAACCGTAGTGCCGACTATAAACATGAGTGGGTAAGGAAAACGGCAGTCCATAGATTAGCAACCAGAATACTCGGCGTACAGTATTAGCTAATTTAACGGAGGCTACTGTAGAAGAGGAGAAACCATAGTGCCAACTACAAGCAGGATTGGGTAAGGAAAACGGCAGTCTATAGATTTGAAAACGAATCTACCTCAATCAGAAGACTGGAAGTAAAGTATTGGCCAGCTAGTTAAATGGGGGGTGCCGTGGAAGAGGAGAAACCACAGCACCAACTACGAGCAGTGCTGGGCAAGGGAAACTGCAAGTCAAGCATTCATGGATTGGCAGACGAATCTACCTAAATCAGAAGATTGGACGTACAGTATTGGCTAATTAAATGGTGGGTACTGTGGAAGTGGAAAAACTTGATAAGAAAAACAGCTGGACAATAAATCATTGACCAGCAAACGAATCTGCCTAAATCAAAAGTCTGATGTATAGTATTGCCTTATTAAATGGATTATAATGCAGAAGAGGAGAAACCATAGCGCCAGCAGGACTTGGGAAGGAAAAAGGAAAGCTGCAGGTCAAGAAACCATAGATTAGCAAACGAATCTACTTGTATCAGAAGATTGGACGTACAGTATTGGCTAATTAAATGGAGGGTACTGTGCAAGAGGAGAAACCATAGCGCCAACTACTAGTAGGGCTGGGTAAGGGAAACTGCAACTCAAACTTCCATATAATGGCAGGCGAATTTACCTAAATCAGAATATTGGACGTACAGTATTGACTAATTAAATGGAGTGTACTGTGGTAGATGAGAAACCATAGCGCCAACTACGAGCAGGACTTGATCAGAAAAATGACAGGTCAATAAACCAAAGACTGGGAAACGAATCTGTTTAAATCAGAAGACTGGATGTACAGTATTGTCTAATGTAATGGATGGTAATGTAGAAGAAGAGAAAACATATCGCCAACTACAGCAGGACTTGGGAAGGTCAAGAAATCATAGATTAGTAAACGAATCTACCTATATCAGAAGGTTGGATGTACAGTATTGTCTAATTAAATGAACAGAAGTGTAGAATTGCTCGAATATGGTAGTGTAGTATGGGACCCTCATTTTACGTATCAAATACAGGAGTTGGAGAGGGTGCAAGAAAGGGCTGCTAGATTTGTTTCTGGAATTTATCGCAGAATGCAATCAGTGACGGATATGATAAAGGAGCTGGAATGGGATTCATTGCAAGACAGGAGGAGGATGAGGAGGGTCATGGGAGTGTACAGGGAATATACTGGTGATGAGGCATGGAAAGATATTGCAATAGGTGTGAAAAGTAGTGCATGGAAGGGAAAAGATGACCATGACCACAAGCTGGCACTCGATTTCAGGCACAAGGGTGTGGGAAGACTCTTTTTTAGGCAAGGGTGTCAGGGATTGGAAAGTGTTACCAAGAGAAATGATGAATAATTTACCAAAAACTTTGAAAGAATTTAAATATAAAATTTGTAGAGGGCAAATGTAGGTGGGTGCAGGTTAGGGGGAAGATGGGTGTGTAGGGAAATTGCCACCGGAGCCTGTGCTCCATTGCAATTAAATTAAATTAAATAGGAGAAACCGTACCGCAAACTGCTAGCAGGACTAGGTAAGGAAAACTGCAGAACAAAAAAACATAGATTAGCAAATGAATCTACGTTAATCAGAAGATTGGACGTACGCTGTTGTAAAATGGATGGTTCTGTAGAAAAGGTGAACTGCGTGTGAAGAAACCATAGTTAAGGAAAGTAATTTACCTAGTGAAAAGATCGGATAGGGAATCACGCTTAAAATTAGTTAGTTGCTGCTGGGTGATGCTACCAAGAACTTTTAATAGGAAGAGGAGATTATCAACTGGAAAAAGTAGATAAAGCCCTGAGGAAATGACTCAGCAATTGTTTCATATGGTGTGGGGCATTTTATTGGACAGAGAAGAGAGGATGAAAGTGGATAGAAGCGTTTCAGATGCGGATTTGGAGGAAAATGGAGAGAATATGCTGGAAGGAAAAAATGAGTAATGTTGAAGTGCTGGAAAGGGTTGATGAGAGGATGAAACTACGAAAAATCATGAGAGAAAGGGAGAACTGGATCGGACACGCGTTGAGAGGTGAGTCCTTGCCTACAGATGGCTTGGAAGTGCTAGTTTGTTGGAGGAGAGCGAGAGGACGAAGGAGGAACAAGATCATAGATGACATCAAGGGAAACGGGAATTACATGGATGTGAAGAGGAGGGCAGAAGACAGGAGAGTATGGAGAGCAGCCTTAGGGAAGAACACAAATGATGATAATGAATGGATACTGTTGAAGAGGAGAGAAGCAGCGGAAGACGAACTAGGAAACAATGGGTAAAGAGACAACTTTTCGAACGAATCTTATATAAAGAGGAGGTAGAATGGTGTTATATTTATGGACTACTAGCATTGGTACATTTGTTGACGGGGAGTACAGTAGAACTGAAGAAGAGGAAGACAAAGATTAAAGTATCTGATACAGGTAAAACCGAAGAACAAAGTTGTAAAGATCAACAGAGGAATGAACTTTTAGATGACTGAAATCAAGCATGGTAGCTTTTATCTTAGTAAGGAAGGTTAGGCCTGAAAGGGCCGGCATCTGGTTTCATTCTCTCTTTCTTTCATCTCTCAACACACACTCTCACAGGCATCTACACTACATAAACACAAAAGCTGTCACGATGGAAAAAGCATTAGGAAACTCCTCAGTTCATCGTCCATAACGTTTCCACGGAGGGATAAACACCCCCCTTGAGACCTTCCTGTGCCCGGATACGACTAGGGCGCTCATGGAAAAGAAACGTGACACCAACCGCTGGCGGCAAAGTTGAAACAAAGGTCGCGTGACAGCAACAAATGTTTTCATTTTGCGTGATGTCACGGAACCTCGTCTGACATTGACTGTCCGAAGTTTCCGGTCTGTTATTAAGTGTGGATTTACTGTCAGTGGGTACTTCTGTCAATGTATCCTGAATGTGGCCTACAGAAACGCTCATAAATAAAAATGAGTTTTACTTAACTCGCTCATTACTATTCTACCGCTAATGTTTCGCTCAGAACATTCCTGTATAATCTGTATTCCATTTTAATGCAAAATTTCAATGCTACGCAAGGAAAGGAATCAACGTGAAGCAACCATTTCAATTACAGTTTGTATGTTTAATTTATTTGTTAATGAAGTTACGAAGCTGTGATTGTATTCCTCAATAGATCAACAAAATAGAAATACAATTCCCATAAATTCAATTATCTGTTGACGGTAATTGATAAGAAAATTACTGGCATTGAGTTATTTACAAATTAACCCTGACAATAAAAGCAATTAATTAGCAACTAAAAAAACCGCTTCAGACTGTTCAGAGGTCATTAAGTATATTTCCCGAGAAGAGAGGGAACTGCGAGTTGCTATATCTCTGCCAATCACGTGAGCTTCGTAATAATGTCTTTTGTATTAGAATGTTTGCGAAAAGAACATTTCTGATTCGGAAAGTTCCAAATATGCGTAATAAATTGCGATAAACTTCATGGAATTCGCATTCAGGTTAATTGTCCCGCTTGTGGTGGGATTCAAACTCGGGCAGGATGTAACTCTCATATTGATGTACATGCCGGTTGTTCATTGTCTTCAACCAATCGCTAAGTAAAAAAGAAGGTTAAACTAGCTGAATTAGTTGCTGAAACTGTCACGAAGACCATATCAGAATACTTAGTCCATAATATCTAAAAAAAAAAAAAAGAAGAATTTTAGTACCGAAAAGTAGGCATTTACCTTCTTAATAATATTTTTTTTTTTTTTTTGACGGAAGGCGGCTTGGTTTGAAAACGTGGGGAACCCCAATAGAAAGTAAGAGAATGGTTACATTGTGACATTATTCTACACTCTCCTCATCTGTGTATCAACGTAACATTATTTTCGCAAATGTATAGATGATCCTTCGATTATCTACTTTGGTCTTCTTCTTGCCTGTTTGTATGATTTTTTTTAACCTGTCTTCCTAATAGCGTTACATACTCTCTCTCTCCATCTTGTTTGGATTATGATTTTACTTTTATTTGGAAGCTTATAATCTCACATAATATTTTAAGATTTATTCTGATTTATTGTTGTTACATGTTCACTCCATTTCTGTCTTATTTCTGCTGTCCATTTGTTTATGTTTGTTATTAAATCAAAAAGCCGCCCAAGTTCATAAACAACAATTGTTAACTCTTCGAAAGGATAGATACTCTAATTCACTTCGATATGTACGAAAAATCGCTAAAAATACGAACCAAAAGGGTCCGTTGTGCAGTTTGAAACCACGCCTTAAGTATTCTAATACCCACAGCAATTACTTTTTATGCTGGTATATCATATGTCTACTTACAACTCTTACTAGAATTGTCGTTTCGGTTAATTGATGGAATGGGCAATAGGAACAGTGAACAGACGGATTACTAATAAAAAGCTACCTCACATTTAATCTGATTTAAACTGTATTTTTTACTTTATCCTACAATATTCAGAATTTGGATATATACATCGACATCTTAATCTGAACTATAAATTTCGCGATTGGATGATGCAGTGAAAATGTTTTACACACACGTGTTTACTCTCGTGCCTATCGTTCAGGTGGCATCTCGCTATTCCGAAGTTTCCCGAAATCATTCAAGGCGAATAACGGAATGACTGTTCAACGGCAGTGGCTGAATTGCATAATCATCTCGACGCTGATGAGTCGAAAAAAACTTCTATTTTTAGCTTTCTTCCGTCAAATCGTCTTCATTTCGTTATTTGTGATACCGTCGATAATTACAGACAACTGTAAACGTATAATCCATAAGATTGTATCATATACAATATGTTCCAACTAAGAACAACGGCACTCCATCTATTCGTATATTTACGAAACTAATTACAGGCTTTTTTGTGGCATAGATAAGTTGCTCGTCTATCTCAGAGGTGTATTTACTGTTTCTGGCAGGGAGCTGAAATCGCTGTTCATTCCGGCTTTCCCAATCCACTTCTCTGCTTGATTGCGACAGCATTTTCTTCGGAAATCCACTTTAATTCGTGCTACATAGACTGAATGAAACGCAGCGTAGAGCAATAAAATTCTGTTTTAGTACAATCAACTCCGCACCAAGCAATGCGTAGCTTACAGAAACAAAAGAAATGAATTTCAGCACTCGGATCCAGCTATCGTCGAGCGAATTCGTCTTGCGAAGCACTGCAGTGGTAAATCACCCAGTAATAGCCAATTAAGAAGAAAAACATTGCACGCGAAAACAATTTATGACTAAATCTTTACAGTAACTTATAATTGCTACAGCATTTGTTTTACCATACCAGTATAATGTTAAAATAACTGCCAGAAGTTCCGAATATTCTATCAATATTATCACATTTGATAAACACGTTATACAGATACCGTAATGATCATTTGGAATTGAACTAAACTGAATTTCATTGCGATGGAGCACATGCTCCGGTAGCAATTTTCCTAATCATCTAATTGGCCCTGGCTTATTATTATTTTTATTATTATATCGTATTAGAGTGCTGAATTCCTCCATCCATCTACTTTTGCCATTTACGAACTTTAATTTTTAATTGTTTCAGTGGTTTGCTAAATTAATCGTCACTTCCTCGATAAATTTTTCCAGTCCCTGACACCCTTACCTACAACAAAATTGCCACTCCCTTATGCATGAAATCTAGTACCAGCTTGTGCCCATGGTTATCTTTCCCTTTCCATGCATTACTCTTAATTCTTCCATCATTAACCCTGCAAGCCCAATCACCAACATACGATTTGTACAATCCCAGCACTCTCTTCAACCTCTTCCTGTCTTCTAGTGACTCCCAATCCACCTCCTTTTTAATATCAGCTCCTGGCTGGGTCCTGCAGTAATTTCCAGAAACAGATCTAGCAGCTCTTCTTCGCACGCCCCCAACTCCTGTATTTGAAACCCAAAATGGTATTTCTAAAATACACCATCATATTCAAACAATGGTCTGACCAAAGTTTGGATTGATTACATTGTTTTAATATCAAGAACAAGGTGAGAAGGCAGAAGAAGTGTATTAATATATAACCCACTATTAATATTTAAAAATTGAAAGAAAAATATTTGTAGTAACGATGGTGCAACAGAATATGAGGATGGAAACAAGAGGATGAAGAATTTTCCGGCGTGTGTTGTATCATAAGCACTCTGCCTAAAACCGAACAATAAGTGGGAGACAGGTTGGCACACAGTGGGGTGCGGAAGTCTGATGTGGTACGAAAGACGACGACCTGTTCTTTGCGTTTCGCATTTATAATCGGTGTTCGCAGCGTGATATTACTATGCCTAGAGACAGATGGTTGCCAGCCAAGTTTATAGCTTGCCATTGCAATACTGCTGGGAGGTTAACAGGCAACGATATCTCAAAATGTTTGTCACATGACTCAGTGCCGGATATATGAGGGGGGTGGGGGGGGGGCTGCTTGCCCCGCGCGGCAACTTCAGGAGGATGGCAAAATCGTGTTTGAAGGGCAGCAAAGTATGTAAATAATTTGTAGAAAGGAACGGAGTGACTAAAATTTTGTAACCAATAACTGAAGCAAAAAAAGTAGCTAGCTACTAAGACCGGGGTGTTTTTCCTTCTGTTTCTGCTTATGATGGTGAGCCAAACGGAGGGAAGAGGATAGCGGCGGGTAGTCTGCGAAGCTCATGCGAGACTTCGACTTGCAATTGGGCTGAGTAATAGTACGTCTGAACGGAGGCTTGTGGTCGCCTTACGACAGAGCGTGGCTGTATCGTTAGGTCCAATGTGTTTTGATCTGATAGAAGTTTTACGATGAACTTACCACTGTGAGTTAGGATAGTGCGTCGAACATAGCTCCGCCATGCTAAGTGTTGTTGTGTGGCAGTAATAATGACATGGAGGTCACCCCGTCAACAGTGTAGTCAGGAATCAACAAGACTTGTAAATAAGCATAAACTTCTTTTCATTTGCATTACACGTAATCTGACCCGTCATGCCCTGGTAGGGAAACCTGCAACATTTTCTCAGTTGATCTGCACTCGTAACTGTCATAAAATTTGAACTAGCTGAGTGGCGCCCAAAAATTATCGCGGAATGCAATCAGTGACAGATATGATAAAGGAGCTGGAACGGGATTCATTGCAAGACAGGAGGAGGATGAGGAGGGTCATGGGAGTATACAGGTCGTATACTGGCGAAGAGGCATGGAAAGATATTGCAGTAGGTATGAAAAGTAGTTCATGGAAAAGAAAAGATGATCATGACCACAAGCTGGCACTCGATTTCAGGCACAAGGGTGTGGGAAGACTTTCTTTTTTAGGTAAGGGTGTCAGGGATTGGAATGAGTTACCAAGGGAATGATGAATAACTTCCCAAAACGTTAAAAGAATTTAAAGTTAAAATTTGTGGACGGCAAATGTAGGTGGGTGCAGGATAGGGGGAAGTTGGGTGTGTAGGGAAATTGCCACCGGAGCGTGTGCTCCATTGCAATTAAATTAAATTAAAATCAAAGCTGGGAACAATACGATTTTTGTAGCATATCTGATGCTAGGATGCATCTTATTTTTTTAGCTTTCAGTTTAATTTTTAAGATAAAGTAAATGGTATCATGATATGTTGGTTTTGTTTGATAAAACTTCATGTCATCTGTTAATGAGATTTTCTCAGCTAGATAATAATTATTGTGTTTATGTTTTGTTTCATTGTCTACATACGATCCATCACGTATGAAAAGGCTTTATTTAATTCTTATGAATGAATGTTGAACTGTCGAACTTTTTAAATAAGTCATTTTAAAATGCAAGTATGCTATCTACATTATCTCCGCCAACTATATTCTCATGTTTTCTTCAAATTGCTTTCCACAAGAATTGGATAGTAGATAGCAATGACAGCAGTTGCTATAGGGGTTCCCAACATTGAGGGCACGAAGGAAGGTCAGGGCAGTGGTGGGGGGGGGGGGGGGCGGAGGGGGCGGCCCGGGATGTGAGAGTGCTTCGTCACAAGCACAATTTTTCCTTCATTGCTTCTTAGAGATGAAAATCTTTATTTTAACATCACATATTTAGTGAGTTTTCTCTGAGATGGAAAGTTGGAATTTACCTTATTAATAATAAAACTGTGGCGAGGGTGGGGGGCATGGGAAGATTTCTATTGACGAAAAAAAGGGGGAGTCGCATGGTAAGAAAAATTTTGGGAACATATCCCTTTAATTTTTTTTTTGATCACTGATAAACTTCAAAATTACCTTACAAAAGCTGGAGTGTCAAAATAACCCGATTCGAAGATGTGATACGGACTTGATGTTCTATACGAGAATTTAGTGGCCAAAACCCAACATAAATTATCACGCAGCGACAAACCATAGTGACATGGTAGTCCAACTGGAACTGATAAACAGTGGAATAAATTTATTTTTGAGTTGTCACTGATTTCATACTAAACGTTGGAAGATATGAAGAATGACAAATTAAATAAGAGGAAGAAACATTATTCCACCAAAGAATAATAATTTATCAAAAACAGTATCTGTAAATGCATCTCAATCATAGCGATTTGCAAAGGCATATTGTTTAAAGATGATCGCCACTACAATCTCTAAAATGGATGATTTTTGTTGCATACTGCTGGCTTAAAAAAATGTAAGCAGCAGGAGAAAACTGAGCATAGAAATATGCGGAAAATCGGTTCACATTTCCAAAATCAGCTATATTCTCATTACGAAAAGATAGCACGTGATTTTATATATAAAGAAAAAACAATCAGTCAATTCGTATCTGCTGGCGAAACATGGGCGCCGGGAAGGGGGTGCACCTGCACCCCCCCGCAATGAAAGAAAATACACAGACAAAGATTAAGAAAAAATTACTATTAAATTCACAGTTTTAAAAATAACTTAAGGCGCCTAGGTTGTTGTCCAAATTTCTTCAACACCTTGTCAATAAATTCAGAATCATTTTATAATAAGTATTATATGTAACGTATATATATATATATAAACAGATGCACCTCCCTTACAGTAATCCTGCCGGCTCCCACGTGACGAAAATAGCCTTTTATACACAAAAATGATATCTGTTTGGGGCAAAAGTATTAATATATTTGCTTCACGTTTTCTCCATGGTCACTTAAAGTTTACCACACTTTTTTGAAGAGTCTTATATTGATGCGTTCTCTTACAGCGTTTATTTTTAGAATTTAAATTCTATCAGACTTTTGTTGAAACGATTCTCTCTCAAATTCCATTATCTATTTTTATTACTTTTTTGTGTTATTCCAGTCGGATGGACGTTTTCTAAACTGCTCGCTGGAATCAGTGACTGCATGTAAGCACGATATATTTAATTGTAACATGTTTAAACACTTTAGCTGTGTCAATACTAGCAAATGTCAGCTTAGGAATAACCTTGCTTAGTATGTTTAATGCTGGGTGAAATCATACAAGGAATTTTAATATTTTATATGATTAAAATCGTAATCACAGTTAACGGTGTGTTTGGCGACCTCTTCTGGTACATACATATTTAATCTTGTAAACAATTAACGTGAAATATTAATTCTTGGTGTTACAATATATTATATATTTATTGATGTTACTAATGAGAGAGAAGTAAATGACGCTGGCTGCGTGGTTTTATGAAAAAAACCGGATGCCAGAAATGTCAGGCGATAATTGCAGACAATACCAAACAGCAAGAACAATGGAAACTTTGGGAAGCTGCTGATACAATAGACTGAAATGAGCAGAAAAATTAATTACAAACAAATGGTGTAATTTCTTTCTCACTCATGTCAACAAAAAAAAAATGCAAAAAACAAGCAAAGGCATAAAACATAAGACCAATAAATGATATCAGCAAATGAGGGCAGAAGGAATTGTTTTCTTACATTATTCTAAATCATTCCTCAAATGTTTTAAGGGGAACAGATGGCTGAGAAGTTTTAAACGATAAATCGTAATTTTTGAATTACGAATACTGTAAACAAAATGCCATGTTATCTGTTAGCGAATTGATTAAAAAGCTGAAGTATAGCGCCAAGGGGGGAAATATTTTGTCGGTAGGTAGGATAAATTAAGCTTATGAAAGTAAATTTGGTAACACTTAGAATAAGACACTCTGCCCAGGGACGCCTTACCAATTCAAACAGTCCTCTGCCATTGAGAGGCCTACTGCGCCCGCCCTGAGTATTGCTATTGTTTCCAGTCACGCACCAACCAGTTCTTAAAGGGTTTGCAACGAATGCAAAAGATTCCTCTTCTATTGTGACTATGATTTTTTCTGCTCGGTCGAAGGTAGTTTTTATACTTGGGTAAATCTCTTCCAAAGAATAATGTTGAGTTATTACTGTATAATGAAAGACCTGCTTACAGAGCATCCCTTTATTTTTTCCTTAGTAATTTATGCATCATTGAAGTCGAGATGATTAAAGGGAGGAAGGAGATTGTTGGGGACGAGGACCGTGCCATGACCTTTTGAAGGAAACATCGCGGCATTCGCATGGTGTGAATTAGGGAAACCATGGGAAACCGATATCTGGATGGCTGAACTGAGATTTCAACCCACGTTCACCCGGTTGCAAGGCCCGAGCATTACAACTCGCCCACCAGGTTAGATATTTTATATTTGATGTTAAACAAAGACATTTGAAACAAAGCGTATCAAAAAAGTACAAATGACCGATGAACGAAAGAAGATTGAAGAATAATCTTAATAAAGAAATCCACATTTTGAAACATTTGAAATTGATGTAATTTGATAATATAGAGCACAGCAGAAGAGAAGATCTTCAAATGAGGCCAAATCAAAAATACTCGTGTCGTGTATTTCTGTAGGCTATAAGAGTAGGTGAAAAAGAAAATATTGGTAGTCTACTGCTTCAAGACAGTGGAGTAAATTGTTAAACAAATGAGAAGTAACAAAAAATGTGTACACTGAAATTTATTGTTAATAATATTGTTTACATCAGAAAACTCACAAGATCTGCTTTCATACTAATACCAAAACGAAACCTTTGTTATTGACTATACATTGAATCATTGATCAAAATGAAATGTAAAGTTTCTTGCTAATGACGAATGACTCCAAAGAAGACAATATACTATGCAGCTTAATTACAGCAGGAACAAACAATAGAATTCTTCCAAAAGCAGTCACTGCAGGCTATATTCATTGAGAGCGGTTGACAGGCTTACAATAGGTTGTAGAATGCGGCATGTAATATTCAACCAGAGCCCGAAACAAGAGTTAGCTTTCTCCACTTCTATGTCTCAAGAGTTTTGTGGATTAAATCCGTATAAATGGGCGGAAACTGTAACAGACAAAATGCCTTCCGATCATGTTTAAAGAAAGAAGTGCACCTTATGATCTTATAACTAGGAAAGAAAAATACCTCTGAGAATATCGGTGCAAACAGAATGTTGTATTTTAGATGTATTATTCTCGTAAATAAATTTCTCGAGGCATTAACTATATAGTAACAAGTCTTCAAATTATTGTCCTCTGCTGTGACACGTTAAACTTTAAGCGGAGTCTGAATCACGTACTTCACGTAAACAAATAAGAACTGCAAGAGGCGGTCAGATTCAGAATATGGAAAAATTCCAACCCAGATCGATTCCCGGTCATTTATCTATCACCACTGATAAGCACAGTATGTTATAACTAATCATAAAAAATTAACTTAGTTCACAACCCAAAGGTTGGTTCGATCCTCCAGAAGGTGACATTCTAAGCCATTGTGTGAGAGATAGAATGACCAATTTTCTTCATCCAGGACCTATCGTGGAATCCGAACCATGGAACGTCCTGCCGTAGCTCATTTGATCAAACAAAACTCTCTAAAATTCCTGGTCCCACGGGATTTTAACCCACTACGAACTTTTGAAATAAAACAAGAAAGATCGTAAAGTTATTTTAGAATAGTAAGATTAACAAGGACACAAAATATGGAGAGTGTTTAACGCAGTTAATCTAACCGGTAACATGACACTAATTGTAAGAAAACTTTCCAAATTCCGTGTACATTGCAGATGCAACTATCACACACCTGACACAAAACAACCTTGACTACACCACAAAAACTGTGTCACGATTGGTTCAATACCACATGACGCGATCAACAACAATTAACCGCATTCTATTGCTCTGAGAGTATTCAGCTCCTATCAGCGACTATGTGCATTTCGATACCAAACCCATTTCGCCATGTAGCTGCTCCGATAGCAATACGTACTCCTAACAATCATTGACAAATTTCATTGAATCGTCGCAATAACTTGTATTGTACAGCGGCAGTGCTCCGACACGAATCCAATTCCATTACTAGCTGTGAGCAACGAACAACAGCTGCGGTCCAACATTATTCATCGATGTGACGTCAAAATCGTTCCTCGTTTTTATTGGTGACCGCTCTTTTGATTGGTTTGATGCAGTCCTTTCCTGCGATAATCTCTTTCCGCGTATTTACTTCAAACTACATCCTGAACTGTCTGCCTTGCATACACTAATTTTTTGAAGGAAGAATTCCAGCATCAGCCCTCACGTTCGCTCAGTTAGTTGTGATACCGTGAAGGCGTTCGGCGCCGATAAGGAGTTAGCTGGTTCGAGTCCTGGTGATAGAAGAAATTTTCCTATCAGGGCTTGGCCGGCATGGTAGGAGAGAAGGTGGTGTACAATTCCTAATCACCAGATTGGGCGCCAACGTCCTGTGTTAACTCCCAAATTTCTTTGCAGTGTGTTTGTGTGATGAGGGTATAGGGCACAGTTGATGGCGATTCATCCGTCGAATTGGGATGTTAAGCCTAGCGGTCTACCTTTTTTTTTTTGTTTTTTTTTTTTTTAAGAGTAGGCCTGATGGGCCGTTAGTGAGTTTCACACTCTCCATTATTCATTTCTCATTTCATACAACACAACCAATACTTTATACTAAAGATAACCTCTATCACAGTCATATTCCCAAGTAGGAGTTCATCCTAAATGGTAACAGCCTACGGCCGGAATCGGAAATGGCATTATAAGAAGTAGATTTCAGCATTCCCTGGAGTGATCTCAAGAAATGATGGAAAACCGAAATCTGGATAGCCGGATAGGGATTCGAACCCACTTCCTTCCGAATGTGAAGCTAGCGTGTTACCTCTCATTCATCACTCTCTGTTGGTGCTTTTGCTGGATTCCATTGTCTTTTATCAGCCTGTGTGTTGTTTGTAACTCTCGATGTGATTACTTCAAGGGTAGCAGGACTTCTGGAGGAATGCGAAGAATTTCTATTTAAAAATTGGACGAACTTTGCGGAAGGATACATACGTATTCAATCGTTCAATGTATTCGTGTGCAAAAACACATGAAAAGTAATAAAAACAGGAACGGAGAAAGAAAAGCGAAATTCCAGAAGTTTTCATCTCTCTCCTGCTTAGAGGCGTCACACACGTTCTCTCCTCGATGCAACACCGCACAGTAGTAGCAATGTGCCTTCAGCCTAAAACATACACGGATCAGACAGAACATTATGACCACCTATCTAATAGCCGGTTGTCTACTTTTAGCACGGATAACAGCGGCGACGCGTCTTGGCATGGAAGCAATGAGGCCTTGGTAGGTCGCTGGAGGGAGTTGGCACCACATCTGCACACACAAATCACCTAATTCCAGTAAATTCCGGGGAGGGGGACGATGAGCTCTGACGCCACGTTCAATCACATCCCAGATGTCTTCGATCGGGTTCAGATCTGGCGAGTTGGGGGGCCAACACGTCAATTGCATTTAGCCACTGTGTTCCTCGAATCACTCCACCACACTCCTGGTCTTGTGACATGGCGCATTGTCTTGTTGAAAAATACCACTGTCGTTGGGAAACATGGTCGTCATGAAGGGGTGTACGTGTCCTGTAATATTCGCCATCATGATTCCTTGCACGAGCTCCACTGTACCAATGGATGCCCACGTGAATGTTCCCCAGACTATAATTGAGCCGCTGCCAGCTTGTCTCCATTCCGCACTACAGGTGTAAAGAAGCTGTTCCCCTGGAAAACGACGCACCCTCCAATTGGCATGATGAAGAAGGTATCGGGATTCATCAGATCATGCAACGCTCTGTCTCTGCGCCAACGTCCAGTGAGGATAATGACGTGCCCATTTGAGTCGCAGCTGCCGATGTTGTGGTATTAACATTGACACATGTATGGGTCGTCGGCTGCGGAGACCAATCGTTAGGAGTGTTCGGTACACTGTGTGTTCAGACACACTTGTACTCTGCATTAAAGTCTGATGTTAGTTCCGCTACAGTTCGCCGCCTGTCTTGTTTTACCAGTCTGCCCGGTATACGACATCCCACATCCGTAATGCCACCCAACCCCACGACGTTTGGATGAGGTTTCACCTTGGTTTTGCCACTTGTTGAAAACACTCATCACAGTACTCCTCGAACACCCAACAAGTCGTGCAGTTTCCGAAATGACCGCGCCGAGCCTCCGGGCCATCACAATCTGCCATCGGTCAAACTCAGATAGATCGCGCGCCTTCCCCATTCTAAACACGAATAGCACGCTCACTGATACTACATGCACCGTGCGTGTGTCTGACTAGCAGTAATTCCTCGTCAGGTGACGCTGCTACGGCCTGGACGGGTTTATATCGATAGTAGGGGGGTAGACATAATGTTCTGGCTGATCAGCGTAGCTGTCAAGGTCTTTTCTATGTCAGTAGCCGTCAACCAAGCATTGATTTCTTATTTCAGTTTTCGGGTGGGCGAAAAAAAAAAACCACAGTGAATATGATACGTGCTGGAGTGTATCTGCTGCGTGTATGCCTGTTCTTAACACATTTGTTTTTTTCCTCTTGGGTTTTATTGTTCGTTGATGCCCTACCCCCGTTTGTCTTTAAAGAGGATGGTTTCTCGAATTTGGTGCGGATGGGCATGATTGATGATGAAAATAAATCATGTGTCTTACAACAGGGTGACAGAGTTTCTCCTTCCACCTTCGGCTTGATCTACAGTTTAACGTAGAATCTAAACTACGGATCATTCGTATCGTACTCGACATAAAATAGTAAATTATCAGAGTTGAAGACAGGTTAAATACAAGTAAATATTCGAAACTGAGACCTTAAATATTATTTGTAGGTTCCTTAACAGAACACTGATTTCTACAACTCAAGTTAAATGAAATGTAGATGGTGAAAAGAAACTGAACGACCGAGTTTGGTGGGTAAGTGGTAACGCTGTGACCTCGTGATCGAGAAGACGCAGGTTCGAATCACCGCCCGGGAATCCAGACTGCGGTATTCCATAGTTTCTCAAAATCACCCCAGACGAACGCCGGGGTGCTTCCATCAAAAGGCCATGGCCGAATTCCTTCCCGTTTCCAGTACCCATCCTTTCTCCACTCTAATGACCTTGACGTCGACGATGCGTAAAGCCATAAGAAAAAATAATAATAAAATAAAAGATACTTTTTAATGTACCATGTTTTTATAACGGACTAAAAAGTATAAAATAATTTACCTAATCCTTATGAAGGATAAAACCACATACAGATTTCTCACTTTTTCTAAATTGTCCTGAAAATTTATACTTGGAAATTTTTGATAACTATTAAAATACTTGTAAGATTGGTGACGAAAAACTTTGGGCGCATGCAACAAATGTTTGATACATTAGTAGCTATACTAACAATTTTATTGCTATGCAAATAATGTGAACTGATAAGTAAGTTATTTCATTGATAACTACTCTCTACACTTCTTATAGTTATGAATTCTATGCGCCCAATGTTTTTCGTCACCAGTCTTACAAGTATTCTAATAGATACCAAAAATTTCCAAGTATAAATTTTCAGGACAATTTAGAAGAAGTTAGAAATCTGTATGTGGTTTTATCCTTCATAAGTATTAGGGAAATTATTTTATATGTTTTAGTCCGTTATAAAAACATGGTACGAGATTAAAAAGTATTTTTTATTTTATTATTATTTTCTTCTTTTTATGGTTATGTGAGTGAAAATTTCTAAGGTATAGGTTAAGGTCACGGGGTTCCAATGGCTCTTGCCGCATCCCGTAGGATTCACGGAGGTAGAGCTCCGCACTCGCTGTACAACCTTTGGCACTAGAGTGAATGTGACGGGGTCGGCGCCACTAATTGATTTTAAATGCTTTGATGACGACATAATCACAGAGACATGATACAAATTCCAGTTTCTTTAATAGAAAACATTTAATCGAGTTATTTCCATCCCGGGGAAATAAGGAACAAAACAAAAAAGAATTATGCTTATCAATCGTTTGAATTAAAAGTTATGGTCCGGAATTCGAACAAAAGTCCAAAAGAAAAAAGCACTTTTAGTTCTACCAGAAATCATCAGGCACCATTTCCAATTTTTATTTCCCTAAAACATTATTCAGACTACAGCAAACATTAAAAAAAAAAATATATATATATATATTAGCCTAATCGGTCCCTAGAAAATGTACTTTCAGTTACCGAATTTTCCTATTTTCCGGGCAGTTTTTTCCATTTTTCTTTCTCTGAAAATCTTATTCAGACTATTAAAGATATTTAAAAAATAACTAAATTGGTTCATAGGAAAAGGTACTTTCAGGTTTTCCCGAATTTTCCAGGCAACTTTTCCCATTTTTATTTATTTAAAAACCTTATTCGGACTGTTATGAACATTTAAAAAAATTAGTTAAATGGGTACACAGAAAAAAAGACTTTCATTGTCCTCCGAATTTTCCGGGCAACTTTTCCATTTATTCAGTAACTAAAAACCTTATTCGGACTATTACGAACATTTAAAAAAATTAGCCAAATCGGTACACAGAAAAAAAGACATTCAGTTTGCTCAGAATTTTCCAATTTTCCGGGCAACTTTTCCAATTATTATTAACTATAAACCTTATTCGGACTATTACGAACATTTAAAAAATTTACCCAAAATCGGTCCATAGAAAAGAGTACTTTCAGTTTTTCCCGAATTTTCAAATTTTCCGGACAAATTTTGCCATTTTTTCATGCATTTTCATTCAGTTCTGAGCTATGGTCAAAATTTCAAGTCTGTAGTTCATCGAAAAGTTAGTTTAAAAACAATTACTGAATTCTACCCGGACAGACAAAGCCGAAAGTGAGTTAATAAAAACATTTTAATAAAAAGGAACTGCATGAAATTTCGCCCTCAAGAACTACATATTGAAGACAAACTGTAAGAAAAAAGCTTACGTGGTTTTTAGACAGATTACAACATTTGTATACGTTGTACACTTCCCGTTCAAAAATTCCCTGTTCTTGATATAGATACCAGCGATGATAGGTCGATAGGTAGCAAAACTATCACGTCAATGAAAAGTGAGCCCTACGAAAGGCGAGATCTGCGAAAATTGAGGAAACTCTTTTTAAACGATGATGTAGATGCCCGAAGCTTAAGGAACGCAATGAGATCTGATCGTGTTACCTGCGTTAAAAAGAGGTCTATATTGTGAAGCTGTTTTATTCACAGTGGCACTATACCGTCAGCTGTTACTATCTGCATAATGATATGCTATGTACACATCGTGCGCATCGATATCAGGTAAACTAAGTTTGACAGGTAAACATCATCCACTTAACGCGCCTGGACAACACATTTTTCGTCTCACATGTCGTTTGGCCTTTTCACCAGTTCACATTTCCATAACTTTTAAAAATTCGGCAATAAATTCCTAGTGCACAAAACCTCTCACTAGTTCTTCGAGGTATAAACAACGCCGAAGGTATTCCAGGCCCTTAGACTGCTATAGGCTGTTTGATGGGTCCACCATTTTTATCAGAAACGCAAGATAATGCTTTGTAAATTAAGGAGTATCAAAATTATTTGCTGCTGTATCTAGTTGTACTGCTCATCTCTTTAAGTATTTCATTTCGTGAGTCTGGATGGGCAATTAATAAATGTTTAGACACTATTTCACACTACTTCTGAACTTCGCAGCTGGTTGATAGAGTCAATTTGGTAACTAATCTTACTTATCCCGTGGATTCAATTCGTTCGGGCGTCTAGGAAGAGGCCTCCTTCCAAATACAAGTCAATGGTGTTTCCTGTGGCCTCTCATTCTGGAGGACACTGGTTCGAATCCTTCTCGGGCCATCCATATTTCGAAATCACTCCAGGCGGATACCCGAACATCTCCTTCAAAGGGCCATGACCGAAATCCTCCCTGTTTCTTGCCCCTACTCCTTTCCCGGATTGATGACGATGTATCATAAAGTTATAAGCAAAAAATAAGTATTTAGATTAGCAATCATGCAGTTTACTTTGCGAAGTCAGTGAAGATATACAGTACTCTGTTCTCGAAACATCGGCGTTGGTTATTTCAGCATATCCGCGAGAAAGCTGTTGGCGCCGGCGGTATTTTTGAGGCACCAGAATTTAAAATCAGTGTCTATTTGTCTATGAATGATCGAAGTTTCATTTTACGATATGATTTTAGCTGTCACGTTCTGGCTTCTCACATAAATAATTTATGTAAATCTTTCGCTGACAGTCGATTTCTAACCATTGCACGTTTCTAGAAAATAGAGTGTTGTAACTGTTATTTCAGAAGGCTCGGCATTATGCTGTTATGTTTTGTCCAAGACGTTTTACAATTCACGATGATTCACTTTATCGAATTCCCGCTCTCATTGTTAAATTGAAGCAACGAAGATTATTATGCCCCATTTATAAGCTAAAGTGCACTAATTTCCGGAGATTACATGGCCCAAGCTCGGGTGGAGAAATAAAGTTTCACCATCCTACACTTGACCAATGGAAAAATAGTGTTGATGTAGACAGTATCGAATCTCCTTGACCGAATGCGGTGGGTGAGTGCTAACTCTCTGGGCTCGCATTCGGAAGGATGCTGCTTTAAATACCCGACTGGCCATCCAGATTTGAGTTTTACACGATTTCCCCTGATCACTTCAGGCGTATGCCGGGATGGTTCCTTCAAAAGGGCTTGGATAAATTTCTTACCGTTCCTTGCCCCCAATCTTATCCCGCTTATAAAGACCTTGACAAAGTAGTCTCCAGGCCACAGATCAACACTAAACTTCCCCTGAGCGAGCAGAGGCTGGGCGCTATACAATACCATTCAAGGTGATGGAGAGTTAAGTATGGCGACATGTGTCCAGTTTTTTCGTAACAGTAATTCTTGACGAACCCGACCCCCATTGGTCCAGTTGGATGCGGCACCATGTGTCAGGTGCCTGGCACATGGTTCCCTGGTTGGAGTCCTGGTCGAGGAAAAAAAGATTCATCATCTGGACTTTCATCTGTGGAAACAAAGACCAGATCAGGATTGGTGTCAGATTGCCATCTAGCAGAGTGGAATGTTTTCTTTTCTTTAGCATCATAGCTGAGATACAGGTCTTGACTTTCGCACCACACAGTGAGTTTCTCTCCGTTTTCATCAGAATTTTGGTAACCCCAGGATGTATGTCGGCTGTTAAAATCTCCTACATATATGCAAGGTTTTGGTAGTGAGGGCAGTGGTGGAGTTGGCCAGTTGGAAAGAGGCCCACACTAATCAGTGTTGGTATCACAATACCTGTTATCAGATCGATTCATAAACCAAGATGGAATTTAAAGAGGGCAAACTGGGACAATTATAGCTCCGAGGTAGATAATAACCTGCGTTGGATACCCCCAAAAGTGAAAAACTACAAGAGATTTGTAGGTATTGTTATTGTTGCAGCTAAACGAAACATCCCTCGAGGGTACAGGAAACAATACATTCCATGCTGGGACAAATCTACGCAAACTTTATATGAAAATTTTCAAAAAACTGGTGACCCTGAAACAGGAAAAAGAATATTAGAAAAACTGAATGAAGGGAGGAAACAGAAATGGAAAGAGCTAACTTCTCAAATGAGCTTTACTCACTCCAGTAGAAATGCATGGACTCTCCTTAGAAAACTTGGTGCAGCCTCAAACATGTGCAAAGAGGAGCCAGGAATTACACCAGCTGAAATGGCATTGCACATAAAAACAAGAGCTGACAAAGTCCCAATAGATCCTGCCATGAAGAAACAGGTGGAGAAAGAGATGATTGAAATGGGATAACAACCTTAGAAATAATCCTATCCTTTCTAATCCATTTAGTCATGAAGAAGTTGAGAAAGCCATCAAAATGCTAAAAATGAGGAAGGCTGCAGGGTTAGATGGCATTTTCCCAGAATTCATAAGATATCTCGGCAAGCAGGGAAGAACTTGGCTCAAGAACTTCTTCAGTGATATCCTGGACACTGGGATAGTCCCCCCAGAATTTAAGATGGTTCACACCTTGACGATCCTCAAACCAGGCAAACCAGCAGATGATGCTCCAAGCTATCGACCTATTGCTCTACTCAGTGTTTGCTATAAGCTTCTAGAACGCCTCATCCTTAACCGCTTACAAGGAATAATAAATATCATAACACCAACATATCAGGCAGGTTTCAGACTAAAACGGAGCTGTTGTGAGCAAGTATTAGCACTGACATCATACATTGAGGCTGGATTTCAGAAGAAGTTAAAAACATCAGTAGCCTTTGTCGATCTAACAGCGGCATATGATACAGTTTGGCTGGATGGACTGCTACTTAAACTTAAAAAACATATACCCTGCAGGACACTAACATCACTCCTGAGGAATATGCTGACCAACAGATATTTTAAGGTCACCGTCGGACATAAGACAAGTAAGTAATTTACAATAAAAAATGGATTACCTCAAGGGTCAGTACTAGCTCCATTGCTCTTCAACTTGTACACCAGTGACATGCCAGAAACAACCGGCAATAAATTCTGCTACGCTGACGACTTAGCTATCGCCGTCAAAACTGCCACATTAGAGGAAGGTGAGAGCATTCTCTCTAACGATTTAGAAACCTTGAACACATATTATAGAAAGTGGAGACTTTGTCCGAACCCAATGAAAACAGAAGTATGCGCATTCCACTTGAGCAATAGAATAGCACATCAGCAGCTCAAAGTGAACTTCTGCAACCAGAGGGTGAAACATAATTTCTATCCTAAGTATCTTGGCATCACCTTAGACCGCTCCTTAACATTCAAAAAACACATCGAAAACACAAGTCAGAAACTGAAAACACGAAACAACATCATGAAGAAGCTAGCTGGTACTTCGTGGGGAGCTGATGCGAACACACTACGAACAACCGCTCTCACCATGGTTTACCCTGTTGCTGAGTACTGTGCTCCAGTGTGGCAACGTAGTACTCATACTAGAAAAATCGAAGTCCACCTGAATGAGTGTATGAGAGTAATAACTGGCATCCTAAAATCCACACCAGTCCCCTGGTTGCACCTGATCAGCAAAATACCACCTCCAGAGATAAGACGCCAAGAAGCAACGGCACGTGAGTGGATAAAACTACACCATCCTGATCATCCACAGGATCTCCCAATCCACGAGGTTCTAAATAACTTACCACCCACTCGTCTTAAATCCAGAAATCCGGAATGGCAAGATGTATTTGACTTTGATGTCATGGAAAAATGGCGACAAAGCTGGAACTCCGCATCTGTAAAACATTCAGATATTAAAGATCCCACAACTGGACTTCCAGGATTCCATCTAAATAGAGACCAGTGGGTCAAACTAAATCGCCTAAGAACAGGCCATGCGAAATGCAACGCCATTCCTGCATGTGACTGCGGTGCTCCTTCCCAGAGTGTGGAGCATATTATCAGGGAATGCCCTCTACGGAAGTATGATGGACCATATGAAGATGTTTTTGGAGCTACAAGTTCATTCTTAGAATGGCTGGAAGAATTGGACATCAGCTTGTGAACGCTACCAACGTTCTTGTCATTGTATATATTTATTATTGTATTAGTTGCTTGCCATACGACAAATAAATAATCTGGACTTGGCCGACAAGATAGGAGAGACGGTTGTGTAGAATTTCTAATCGCCAGATTGTGCCCCTAAGCCCTGGATTAAATCCCAAACCCCCCCCCAGTGCATATGGAGTGAGGGCATTCGTCTGTCGGATAGGAGATTTAAAGGCGCATTCCCACGATCCCTTGTAACGAAGGCGAGACGGGACGGGACCTCATTAGACGAAGTGTTGGGACGACCGCGGGCCGCAGGTTAGTCCTAGCTTACCTCGCCGCCACCTCCGGACCACGTTGCCTAGTGTCGTTTGGCACAGAGCACTTTACAGCAACAGAAGGTGTTCGCATCGCTGCTGCAAACCGATGGCAACAGCGCACCGCTACACACGCCTGTGATGTTTACCGACTCAGAGTGGGTAGCTGCGTCTCGTCTCCGCTAGCAGAGGCGGCCCTGTTCCCATGGCGTTTGGTGGAGTATTTGTCCCGTCCCGTCCCGTCTCGCCTTCGTTACAAGGGATCGTGGGAATGCGCCTTAAGATTGGCGGTTCCCATTGTGTCTTTCAGAAGAGTAGGTCTGAATTGGCCGCCTCGGGATTCACACGCTTCCTTCTTTTATCTTTCATGCACAACACAAACATCTACCACAGTAAACCCCACTTACAACAATACTTACAAACACTGTCGCACTGTGAAAGGCAACGGGAAATCACCCCAGTTCATCTTCCTAGACGTTTCCAAGGAGGGTTAGGCGCTGCCCACGGTAATCCCCTACGCCCAACACGTGCAAAGCGTTCATCGAAGAAGATGTTGATGACGGCCGGTGCTGTGTTTACCTGTCACCGCTGTCATCACAGATCACATACTACCCATATACAGCTACGCCTAGAACACACACAACTCTGAGTATTGTTGGGTGACTGCGCCTAGTGCGGGAGGATCCAATAAGACAACCAATCTGCTGTTTGTGCACCAACTTGACTATCAACTACGGCCGTGTCGCTTGTGATGTAAGAGACAAATCAATGTCTGCAGAGTACGGATGCAGCAGAGTGGAAGGCTCAACTATAAAAAGGGGTAAAAGTAAATAATGAACGTTATGGTACAGAACCGTGCCACTAAGCGAGTAACAACAAACTGGAAAAAGAACGGGCTCTAAACAGATGACAACAAAGAGTATTTTGGTCCTAGATACAATCACAGCGGTTTAAGAGTTCCCACCGATTTGACGCTGAATGGTGCATTTGGGTATAGAACTGCAACTAATAATTAATCTAGTAGGGCTAACGCATACTTTGGCGAGTTGTTACAGGAAAATGACGAAATTTCAGGGACTTATCACTAGTCGGTAGGAATCCGTTCCTAAATGAAACTGTACAAGGAAAAGATGAAGAAAGTACTGTAGGATTGAAGAGATCGAAAGAAACCCGAATTATTCTCACCTTGTGTTGGTACGAAGACGATAAGCAGCAGATCCTGGAGACAAAAAGTCAAAATCAAGGTAAGTCACTTAGTTTTCGGAGTATAACCGGAAATGCCTGACTGAATTTGAAATACCAGAATTAAGCGTACACATTTTGACTTAGCTTCTTTCAGCGTTCAGTAATAGCGCTTATACAGTGAAAGTCTTTGATTGTTTGTTCAGCTGGAGCATCCCATTACGTCAGTAACTTAAGTCGTTTCCCAAAGTAAATTTCTTAGTTCTTAAATTACAGTGACGTTTCTGTAAGTGTTTTCACGCCAGCTTTGTCTAAAATTAATTTAGTATTGTAACTGCTGTTTGGATTGAATATCCCTGGAAGTTCCTGACCATTACTTGTATCAGAAGTACAGTCGTTGTTTAACTTCTTGTTTCAGTTTTTCGAATAAAACACCTCAGCGAAGTGTAACGCACGGAATTTAGACCGAGCGTGGTGGATGAGTGTTTAACGCTTTGGCCGCGCATTCGGGAGGACGCCGGTTCGAATCCCCGTCCGGGCATCCAGATTTGGGTTTTCCATGGTTTTCTCCAAATCATTCCAGGCAAATGCCGGGATGATTCCTTCAAAATGTCATGGCCGAATTCCTTCCCGTTCCTTATCCCCAATCCCATCCCACCTCCAATGACCCCTACGTTGACGAGGCGTAAATCCATAAGGAAAAAAAAAACGGAGTTTAGCTGTTCTCCGACCGCTCGTTGATACGAGGGTTCTTCAAACAAGCAGTAATACCGTAAGAACTTATACTCTCGAACGCTTGGGGTAGCTACAGCAAACATTACGTACCAAAGCAAAAGGCAGCGAACAAAAAAGTGAAAATTTTGTCATCAGGGGCGGCAAAGGACTGGGGGCAAGGAATGGGAATGAATTCATCCATGGCCTTTTAAAGGAACCATTGCGGCATTCGCCTGTAGTGATTTGGGGAAACCATGGAAATCTAAAACTGAATGGCCGGACGGCGATTCGAACCAGCGTCCTTCCGAATATTAGGCCAGGGCGTTACCGGCACACTATGCTCTTTAGTAGGACGGATAGTATTGGCTTGGCTTGGCTTGGCAACGGTGTCAGAGGAAATGACCAAATAAAAGCACATTTAGAGAGCAGTTTGTGTGTAGTTTGCATCAGTAACTCGTATACGTCTTCTGACAGGACAGAAGCCAGGTGAAGAGAGAGTTTGAACTGTACAAGGCTTATAATCGCGATAACGCATGGATGGAAATTGGTAGAAGGATTAGGAGTTGTGTGAGAAATGGGAGAGATGTCCCTTGATTTCCAGCAAAAGGGAGTGGGAAAATTATCTTTGTTGGGAAGAGTCAGACACTGGAATAAATTACCCAGGAATTAATGAATAATTTACCAAAAACAATGAAGGAATTTAAGGCCAAAATCATTTCATGGGAAGGTGGGGTGGAGGGACATTACCTCCAGAGGGTGTGTGTTCCATCGCAGATAAGGTTAAATTAAATTGATTCCTCTGGATAAATGTAAGGAGCCCAATCCCTTGGATGGGGCATCGGAATATCCAGGTCTCTGCTTCAGCAGCTATACCAAGTAGTATTCTTCTGACACAACCTGATAACTTTAGACTGTCACTCACCACAGCTTTCTAAATGAGGCCATACGATCAGCTTTTCCATTCACTATTTATTAGAGGTTCGATCGAATTCATCCGGGCATGACGGTGAAATGATACCACTTTCGTATCTGAGGATTTCCTTTATTTTATTTCAAACACAATATACACTTTGCCTCCCAGAAAAGAGCTCTTAAAATCCGTATGGTTGGAAACTCCCTGATTAATACCCTTGTTATATCCTCACAGTCCATCCTCTCTCATACAAACATCCGCTACATCTTTTTTCAACATTCCAACAATCCTTCCCCCTAAATCAGTATAATCTCTGTCGGCTGAGATCAACTGAATCTGTTTCCATTGGGTCAGAAAGCCCACCAAACACTGCAAGGCAGCGACCTCCTCGCAACAAGGAGTGCGGGGTCAGTTCTTCAAGAGACTGTACTGGAAAGCCACGGCGTTCCCAAGCATTTCCAACCTCACCCGGAAATAACGCAGGGCCAGCTCTGGTCCTCACGAGTTCTAGTGAGGAAATAACTTTAAATGTAGAGATTCAGTTGGGAGCTAATTCAGGGATATTGACTGTAGGGTAGTAAAGAAAAGAATAAGTAGGCAATAACAAATTCGAAAGTACAATGAGAACAGTGGGATGGCAATATCTCGTCGTTTTTTAAAAAGCCCGTACATTGACTATCTTGTGTGTAAATGATTTAAATTGTTCGTAAATATAACTAAATAAATGTGCATAAAGTGGAGTGTTCGTACCTTTTCCGTAGGCCGAGGGCTGCGCTGAGTGCTGCGCAGCTCCTGATGAGGTCTGTGTCCTCCTCGAACCAGAGAACCTCCGGGATGTCAGCAGGCCTGCACAATAAACCACCTCTCATGTAATCACCACGCAGTTCAAGGAGATTATCATTTAGGATGTGAATTTCTGAGAAGAAGCAATTGTAATACTGTTACTCGATACTACAAAAGTATGAACATGGGGCGATCCATTAATTGCGTGTTTTTTTTTTTCTCTTGGTGAGATTTGGTAAGATGTAATGGAACCTCTCCCTCCCCCTCACTTGAGATTTACCTTATAATTTTTAAATAATTAAATTTATTTGATATAACGTAATCATGTATTTTGTTTCATGCCCATAAATACCTCAGCGTTAGTTTTGATATCTTCCATGTACTATTTTTTTCTCTCTGTGAAATAAGAGGAGAAAAACGATACTATGTTTAAGGTACACTATAAAGAATTTAATTAAATTGTTTCGTATCGGGTAATCCCGGAAATATACAATATTTTATATTGTCTATGCCTGGAATTGATTTTGTAATACAAAATCTTATCTTTTATCATTATGTATATTATCTGAATTAAAAGTTAACGTGAGATTTTTACTAACCCCCCCCTCCCTTTTTCCGTTTATATGAGATTTCCAGGACCCCCACCCCCATTTTGAGTTACGTAAGTAATGGATCCCCCAAAGGAAATTTAGGAATAAAATTTGAAGTGTCCAAACAGTTACTCTCGTTATTGGTATTAAGCACTTGCAAATGCAGAAAATTTATTTGTTTTTCGTACTGCTTTAATTCGCAGGAAATGGTTGCACGGCAGCAGAAAATTATGCGATTATCTAGGGTAATGTTCGGATTCACCCATTATCGTTGTATTGTAAGTAAATGGGTATTGGTTGCCTCTCTTTAGAGACATAGGAAGCTAAAAAACGAATGTGAAGCAGAACTAGTGTTGCAAATTGAAAAAAAAAATGTTTTTTTTCAGATTTGTGAAAAAAAACATGAAAAAAAACCGAGCATCCTTGTTTTTTTTCTAAATTTGGTTTTTTTTTTCTAGTTTTTTTTCTTCAGGAAACAATATATTTGATAAAATATAGTTTTATTTATGGAACTAACATTTTACATGCGTGTTTTAAATCTTACTAAATCATATAATGTCTTACATAATGATTCATAAATGTATCTATATAGGTAACATAATTTTATTTATCCTCTACGTCGGTACCACATTCACTAGTATCAGTAATACCAACACTAGTGCGGTCGGAATTTTCTGTTTCATCTTTGTCTCCTCTAGATCCATAACTTCACAAATAGTTAAATTTTCTTTTACTGGTTGTTTTGTATGCAAAAGCTTTTGAGATTGCAAATTTAAATTGTGAGCAAAGTACACACTGTGCATAAAGACTGCGCCGATAGTTCTGTATTACGGTCTTTTAAGTTTGAATTTAAATTTATTATCATACAAAATAGGAGCTTTATTTGTTTACAATCGTTGGTTTACACCAACGGTTGCAAGGAAATGATTCATAATTATTGACGATGACTCAGTATCACTATAGGTTGCGAGTTTAACATTTAAAATTCCTAATTTTTTGAAAAGATCCGTAGGTCTACAGATAAATTTGGAGGGCCTGGCAGCACTAGTTCAAATAGCAACTATCAATCCAATCAACGGGGAACGGGGATTCCTTCTCACGCAATTTAACCTTTTCGGGAAGTCCCCATTCGTAAAAGAAAACTTTTATCAATGTTGCCAATATTTTTGTTTTCTACTGAACAAGAAAAATATAGTAGATTTAAAAATTAAGATAAGTA
The DNA here is from genome assembly GCA_031002005.1 of Vandiemenella viatica. NCBI lineage: Eukaryota > Metazoa > Arthropoda > Insecta > Orthoptera > Morabidae > Vandiemenella > Vandiemenella viatica. The sequence goes on from CM061919.1 coordinate 173,463,038, forward strand.
CTTAGTATAAACTCTAAAACAGTCATATTAAACGATAAATGCCTTAAAAATTTGACATTTAATAGTTATGAAAAAAACATGTCCCAGAAAAAAACATGTTTTTTTTCAATTTTTTTTTTCAAGTCAGAGAAAAAAAACGTTTTTTTTTACAACACTAGGCAGAACTGAGAAATTCTAACACGATGCGGCGGCAAAAATGTATTCTTGATATGAAGCCACAACAAAGTTGTGTTTTGACTAGAGTAAGTTTTATTAGGTGTCTTAGACCGGCAGGCCAGGCTTTTTGCAGTGACGCTTTCTTGGTAGGAATTTGTGAAAATCATCTACAGACAGGTAACTCTGGACGGCCGTTGCCGGCAAAAGATACACAGTTGGAGACGGTAGTTGGACTTATATGTTAAAAAATTTCCACGTCAAATGTACAGACAAATGAGAAGCCAGAAATAGTTCCGCTTTTAGGAACGGACAGCTCGACTAGAGCTGCAAGTGGCGGGGATGATCGTCTAGTTTATAGGATCCCAACCTTTTTGGCCTGCCGTCCCCATTTTCGAAAAAAGCTACTCACCGCCTTCTTGTCTAACAAAAAACTATTCACTGCCCTTTTCAGAAAAAACATCCTACTCATCTTGTAATAAATAACGTAACCCGTAGTGCTCCAACTTTTTTGGCTTGTAACCCACTTTTTGAAACAACGATTCGGTAGCTCCCCTCATAGGTGAATTTTTACATTTGTTTAAAAACAAAGACACGTTTATAAAATTTAATTTATTAAAAGATATTAACAATATTGGTATATTTAGCAATTTCATTAGGAAAAACATGTCATGAAAAATGTTATTAACTAGAGGGTGAGCTCAGTGTAATGACACTAATTTTTACATATTTAGTGCATTACTTGCCATCAGCAATATTACATTGCCGCGTTCCACTGTTGAAAACCTGTTCCATTAGCCTGTTTTCTTAGCTAAAAAATGCTGACTACAATAAATCTTCTTTTGGCTGCATATGATCATGGGAATGCAATAAGAAACTTGTTTGAGGCAGCCCTTTAAGCCGGGTATAATTCTGAAAAGCAGGGGGTATTGGTTGGTTCCCAACGCTCCTAAATTTTTGGAGCAGAAAAGCACCCTATGTTTTTTTTTTTTTAATTGCTTAACGTCTCTTAACAGCGAGTTTTTTAGGGACGGGAAAGGATGGGAGGCAAGGAATGGGAAGGAATTCGACCATGGCCTATTGAAGGAAGCATCCCGGCATTTGCCTGGAGTGATTTGCCCGGACGGGGAATCGAACCGGAGTCCTCCCGAATGCGAGGCCAGAACGCTAACCGTTACACCGCCACACTCGGTCGCACCCTTTGATCTCTTCAGCGCCCAACAAGTTGTGAATGTTTGTTGTTATATCTTGACCAATCGAGAACGGGACAAGGGAAAGCTCCGCCTCTGATAGAGTTGAGCTGAGACAGCTGGATAGACGGCGAAAGGGACTCCGAGGGCCAGCTGATTATCTAGGGGACGACACACGATAGTTATGCAGACACCGTTAACTCTGCGGGGGTCCTGCTGCCTGACCAGCACAGCTGTGAGGCGGAGCCGACAATCGTGACATCCTCTCCCCCTGCTGTGCTGTCGAGGTTCAACATGACGCTCCATCGACTACGGACTTCTCTTCGATGTCATGTGAATGCTGTAATTAATCCGTGCACATAATCGCTGACCATAACCGACAGACAAGCCCCTGATCTCAGAAATTACGAAATATAAAGTCCTTTGTCTTTGATGAAATAACTAATGAAGGAACACGTGAGGCATTTTAGAAACAACGACCTCAGCAAATCAGCTGTAGTACAACATTCAGCCGACAGTGGGCACGCTATTTTATTCAAAGAGACCAGTGTTTTAGCTCCAGAATACATATGGTGGCGCAGGCGGGTCTGGGAAGCGTTGGAAATACAAAAAAAGGCCGAATAATATAAATGCGGATGGCGGGCTGCAGCTTGACAAAATATGGTCACATCTGTTCAATAAAACGCGGAACGTGCGCTCGAATCGGACTGCCCGCGCTGGCAGTGGCAACAAGCGTGACGTCATCTCTGAAAGCGCGCGCTTTAGACAGCTATTTAGGGAGCGTTCATAAACCACGTAGCTCCATTTTAGTTTCTTGTGAACCTCCCCTCCCACACTCCACGTAACTACTTCCCCTCCACCCCTTCTCCTCCAGATTAGAACGTAGCTTTATTCCCCTACTGATTCCAGAAGACATTTTGTACTGTTTCCTCTTATCAGACTATCGTAAATTACATACGGGGATAATTAAATGGCGGAGATAAATATTTACATGCTGTTGTGTGTTTGTTCCTCATTTTACCTGTGACAAATAATATGAATAAAAGCTACGTGGCCTGGCTCGGAACCCCGCTCCCCCTCCTAAGTAGCCCAGCATAGCTTTTCAGCCAACCCCTCCCCACTAGACAGAGCCACGTAGCTTATGGACGCTCCCTTATAGGCGGAAGCATCCCCCAAGACTGCAGTCCTCTGAAGAAGGCCACAGCAAGATGGCTGAAACGTCAGGTTTTAAAAAAACGACGTGGATACACCCAAAGAACCAAGAAAACATCAACTAATGATTCAATCAAGTAATTGTTTTCAATTATTAAAGTAATGTTTTCCATTTTCCAAAATGAATAAAGTCAACAGGTTTTTCATTTTGTAATTCACATTTGCCTTGGCATTTATCACAGTCCCTTATTTTATGTGAAACTTCATTCTGATCAAGAATCATGCCCACAGTTATTTTATTTATTAATTAATTATGCTCATTAAAGAAGTAATTTACAAAAAGAACCTTTTGGGGACTTTTCAAATTCTACAGTGGGTGGAAAGCATTGCTAGATTTACTGCCACTGTCTTGAAAACAGATACAGGAACACTAGTAAAACTATAATAAGAACCAATTCGGCGTTGAATATTAACATAGAACTCTGGGGTAACACGACGAGTTAACACCATGATTCCAGACGATACATCGACAATCCAATCCTCTGCATGGCCAAAATATCGTCTTTAAACACTGTGTGTAATAATAATAAAAACTTATTGTAACCGTATTACGAAAGCCTATGTAGACGGTTGAAAAACTTCATTGAAATACTTTGATACAGTACCTAGTATTAGAGTAACACCAAAGGAAGTTAGGAACGATGCCAAATGTGCTGTGTTCGGAGCTACGGCTGTTCGTTAACTGCTGATTGACACGTTCTATTGCCTGGGTATTGGCTGAAGGCCAGGGAGTAAGTAGACTCAGATGTCTCACTGGATGTTCGACCCAATGTACCACAGTGAAGGAGACTACGATTCCCGACCATTTCGCCTGAAGTTGATGTGAATTTACGTGCAGTTCTCCTGGTGGTTCATGGCTGCATTCAGCTTCACGCAGACTGGAAGCATTTACTCTTATTTCACTCGTGAAAACAGGATGTGTGACGTCCAGCGAACCAGCCTCACAGTACCTCTAGATGGGAAGCAACTACAAGCTGTTTCTTAACTTAGGGAATTAAAAATACCCTACTGCCGCAATAATATACAATTTTATGTCATTATTTTCTTTGGATTAGTAGATAAAAATGGAACACCAACTATTGATAAATTGACGGTATAGGTAACCAAAATATTTTTTTGCATTTGATAAAATAACATTTTTAATTTAATTTGTAGGGACTTTCCCGTAAATGAGAGTGGAGAAGATTACATCAAGCAGTTAATACAAATTTTAACAGATTAATACCATTTTCCGGTAAGTGGAGAAAGTCGTGCAGTCCCCTTTAATCGAAATCTTGCAGCGCATTGTGAAACTGGCAGCTAATTTATCGTATAAACAGAGACATCTAACTGAAGATAGTCTTAACACAATCGTGGAGCTGTAAAAGGTGGATACATTTTTCTGGGGGACAATCGAGAGTAACTGCATTGTTACATGTCACATCGACAAAGAATTTCGCTCTCCTTGCGAACATTTGCCGACATGAATACTTGAAAAGCAACGAGCTTTCAAGAAAGTAGGCAAACAGAGAGCTGTGATTGAAACAGCTTTCGAGTAATAATAAAATATTTACTTCTAGTCAGCACTTTGGTTTCCCGAAAATCTATCGACCTGTGTTCAAAACCTGTGGTTCAATCTGCGACGTAATCTCCCAATACTCTTGTTTGCATGATGGTAGACCTACTTTGATATTTTCCGTGATATCAATTAAGCAGCATATTAGCCTATCGTCGCATGCGGCTTAGGTGATTTATATTGACTGATTGGCGTACTGTGTTGTTTTATAGTTTTCGCATGGAATGATGAAAACAATCGTGAGCGCAGTTAAAATACAGGGGATTATATGATACCCGTGGTGCTGCAACTTGATGATGGATTCTTATGTAAGACGACGAGACAAATTGAAAGTGATGAATAAATTTTTTTAATATCTAGCTTAGTTCTCGAAATATCTCAAAAGTGAGGTAGTTAGGTTGAAATGCAGCCTGGACCAGAAGAAAAATTTCGCCAAAGCCAAATTTGATGATGATTTGTTGTGTACCTCGACTATACAAATCGAAAGTGAAGAATTTTCGATATATGACTTAGTTCTCAAGATACATTATCTAACAATTGAGATGGTTAGGTTGAAATGCGGCCTGGACTACAATAGAAACTTAACAAAAGTCACAAGGAAGTATACCTATAACTAATTTTTGACAGCCAATGTTTCAAGATAAAGCGAGATATAAAAATAAGACATATTCACTTTTGATTTTTCCATAGAGTTACATTATAATCCACCATCATACTTGGGCAGCAAGGTAATGATAGAGTTGCCAGAAGACATTAAGAACTGACTAAATTCTGTTCTCAGTAGTTCCCCATCAGTCCAAGCACTTGGTCTAAACCGTCTGGATTTTCATAAATCATATTAAAACAGGTATAGAATTGCCGTGTAAAATATTTGCGACGTTAAATAGTACCAGCAGATAGAACAGGTAAAAAGGTACTTTTGAATTTTGACAATGAATATAGATGTACGAATAGGCTTTCAAGTTCATGTGAAACAAGAGGGCACAGCATATTTCACACAGAACAACAATTATTTATTTTGTCAAATCATCAAAAATATTTAACCGCGTTTTATATTACTTCAAGGATAAAAATTGCATTAGTATTAACATAAAATTGAAATTTTAATACTGGAAAAAAAATATAAAACGAGGGTTGCAAAAATTAATAAATAAAAAAAATAAAAAAATTGAAGATACTTCTAGCGGAAGGCAAACCAGATTCTGCAAAGTGATAGTGAAGGCATTCTACCCGCTTAGATATACCAAGCTACTACTTGGTATGTAAGATGCTGTGAAAATATTTGGATGCGATATCTGTGGAATTAATTCCGGCGTATAAAATCTTTTCAACCTACATAGAAATAAATCATGACCAAAAATTGATGGTACCACTGTTAGTTCAGCTCGACTACAGGCTACCGTAATCTCTGGAAAATTTCAGCATGATTTATGTAAATTCCATCTCCAGCTAATTTTTTTGTGAATACTAATCGAAAATGTGTAGAGAATGGAATCTGAAACTTTCTTCGTTAGGATCCCATATCTTGGGAAAAGCCTAAGGGCTGTAACAAATAAATTATCTCAGCTTACCTTCGTGAATCTGTATGTATCTAACACAAGCAAGACTCCTGGTACCAGGCGTGGTGGGTGAGCGGTTAACGCTCTGGCCTTGCATTCGGGAGGGGCATCCAGATTTGGGTTTTCCATGGTTTTCCCCAAATTACTCCACGCGAATGCTGGGATGCTTCCTTCAAAAGGCCATGGCCTAATTCCTTCCCATTCCTTGTCCCCAGTCCCATCCCGCCTCTAATGGCCTCGACGTCGACGAGGCATAAAGCCATAAGTAAAAAAAAAAGCCTGGGCATCCATGTGAGAAAGAAGGGATATTTAAGGGGAAAGGGATGCGAGATTTGGGAGGGTGGCCTTCAACAATCGGCAACAACCATGTATTTTAACTGAATTTAATTTTAATATCTTTGTTATTAGTACTAGGAGAGAGTTCGGGTAAGAAATCAGCCATTCCCTTTGTAATGCTGTTGATTTGTTGTTGAAGTCGTCATTGATGCCTCCTTGGGTTTAAAATAGTTTTATTATTAATTTAATGAATTTGAAGAATGTTGCAATCACTATGCTATGAGAGAGTTAGGCAATCCTTCTTTTCGGATTAATTTACGTTTTATTACCTGTAGTGTTACGAAAGTTGAAACCACATACCAAACCGTAGCAAAGAAGGTAAGGTAGTAAATAGCTAATTACATAATTACTCGGTTGAATATACTATTATGTGCAGTTTTTAGAAGTTAGATATATCACAATGTGTCATGCACGCTAGTATTAGTTACTTAACATTATTATTATTGTTATTAATTTTCAATTGAGATGGAGCTAACGCTCCGGTGGCAATTCTCCTAGTCATCTAATAACCCTATTTTTTAAATTTAATTTTATAACTGGAGTGTTAAATTCCTCCCCATTTACTATTCCGATTTACAAATTTTAATTTTAAATTCCTTAAGCGTTTTTAACCTGATTGGCGCCCTGGGTTGTTCGCTTAGGATACAAACATCATTTGTATCCCTGAAAACTGCTGATCAAAGTATAGATATCAATGGCTGCATCTGTGGGACAAGGTGACGGGTGGTAGAAACTGACAAAAACAGGTGATGTTACAACACAAGAGCGGGGGACAGAGGCTGGGAGATGACAGGCTAAGAAACAGTATGCTGGCTGTCAGTTCCAGCTTCGGAATGGAACTCGTATTTGGGTTAAATAACTCTGCGAGGAAGTGAAACCAACCGACCACAAAATGGATGAATTGAGGGACTGTCTTACGCAACAAGAGCCTTTAGTGTGGACAATGATTAAATACCGCTGAATGTCTTGATGCATTAATTCAAGAGCCGTATGAAATATGAATCTCATTTTTTTGGTATAATATATGTCGTTATTATTATTTTTGTATTAGTGTAGCCTTGTTTTGTTGTTTAGGTCGTCAGTGCAGGTTTCTATGTGCCAGGAATCCGTCCTCATCAAGAATCTTATCCTTCTGCTGGGGAATAGTACAAATCGCGTTGCAGCAGTGTTAATAATTAAAATAAAGAATTTCGAGGCTGTAGTGGGCATCCGAGTCCTAAATCACTAAGACCAGCGATGAAAATAACAGAGAGCTGATACAAACTGCTTGGTTTATTCCTGTAACAGTTATTCATGGTATCACTGCTTCATCGCTGGAAAAATTCGTTTCGCTATAATTTATTTATTTATTTTTCGTAAGGCTAAGCAACTAATATAATACATATACATATATATATACACTGACAAGAACGTTGGTAGCATTCACAAACTGATGTCCAGTTCTTCCAGGCCATTCTAAGAAGGAAGTTGTAGCACTGAAAACATCTTCAAATGGTCTATCACACTTCCTTAGAGGGCATTCCTTGATGATATGCTCCACACTCTGGGAAGGAGCACCACAGTCACATGCAGGAGAATCCTGAAGACCCCACTTATACAGCATGGCGCTGCATTTCGCGTTGCCTGTTCTTAGGCGGTTTAGTTTGACCCACTGCTCTCTATTTACGTGGTATCCCGGAAGTCCAGTTGTGGGATCTTTAATATCTGGATGTTTCACAGATGTAGAGTTCCAGCTTTGTCGCCAATTTTCCTTGACATCAAAGTGAAATACATCTTGCCATATTGGATTTCTGGATTTAAGACGAGTGGGGGGTAAGTCATTTAGGGACCTCGTGGATTGGGAGATCCTGTGGATGGTACAGGATGGTGTAGTTTTATCCACTCAGGTGCCGTTGCTTCTTGGCGTCTTACCTCTGGTAGGTGGTATGTTGCTGATCAGGATGCAACCAGGGGACAGGGGTGGATTTTAGTGTGCCAGTTATTACTCTTATACACTCATTCAGATGGACGTCGATTTTTCTAGTGTGAGCACTACGTTGCCACACTGGAGCACAGTACTCAGCAACAGGGTAAACCATGGTGAGAGCGGTTGTTCGTAGTGAGTCCACATCAGCTTCCCACGAAGTACTAGCTAGCTTCTTCATGATGTTTTTTCGTGTTATAAGTTTCTGAATTGCGTTTTCCAGGATATTTAGGATAGAAATTATGTTTCACTCTCTGGTGGCAGAAGTTCACTTTGAGCTGTAATGAATTGCAAATACGAGTTTGCAAAACTGCAGATTCCATCTCTGTAGAAGTTGAATGTGACTCGGTGGTCATACAAAGTTAAGAGGAACTGCAGGAAATTCACTTTTCACGGTTCATTCATTCCCTATTTAACCCTAGGATGCATGGTGCTGAAAACACACATGAATGCATATGCAGGGCCTCCAAGGCCCTGCCTAATTTTAAATTTCGTCTTTTCATATAATCATTTTTTGGAGTTAAATTTATTTCTGTCAAATTTACTGTCATATTGAAAGATTCCTAAGATACAGTAACAGGATCTGGTGGGCCCTGATTAACATTTTATTAATTAATTCACTTATAAGTTGCAGTTTACATTTTATAACATGTATTACAACCAATTTCTTCAATTAAAAACATACTCATTATTCACAATATTATGTATATAGGCAATATTTTGACAAAAAGTTATTATTCATTGTTCACATAAAATTGCATTTTTCTTAGTTTTCAACATGTGACAAACAAGAAGCACAAAGAACGCCACTATGTTCCTTACAAATGTTGGTTTTTACATTTAATGCATGTCATAGCACTTTTCCTGTGTTTATTATATGGACAATAATTGCATCTTCTTCTTTTTCCTAAAACAGGTAGTTAGTTCGGCAATATGACATCTTTCTGAACACCACATCTTTGCATGGCATCAACGATTTTCTTTGGAAGATTAGGGATCTGAATACGAAGTTCCATTAGTGGTCTTACCATTTCCTCTGCTAAATCTCTTAGGAACAAACGCCTTTTATCACTTCTTCCACTATGGTATGTCAGATGTTGGGCGGAAAATAAAATTTCACTGTTCATTGCTGCAACGTCCATCATATTCATCCATAATGCAAATGGCCATCTTCTTGTTTGTCTCTTGCAAGTGTAATAACGAATTTTCAGGTCCATTTGATCTACTCCACCCTTCGTAGAGTTATAGAACTTTATTATATCTGGTTTCTTTTTTGCATGAGTTTCATCAATGTTTCTGTCGTGATGCATTGTGCTAATGAGAACTACAGACTTTTTCTTTTTGGGAACATAACTCACCATTGTAATGTCACCTCTAAATGCAAACAAAGAGGAATGAATCGCTCTTGAGGCTGATGGTTTCATCTCATTAGGAATTTCTGGTTTATTTTGTTTGATTGTTCCCACCACTGTAATTTGCTTCTGAAGCATCTCTTCTGCCAGCTGGACACTAGTAAAGAAGTTGTTAACAGTAATATTTTTTGATGATCCTTCAGTGCTTTTAGCAAGATCTTTCACCACATTCAATCCAAGATTTTTGTGAATAGGTTCATGCGGCTTCCTTCCCGTGTAAACAATTCCGTCTAAAGCATATGCAGATGTAGCATCACATAACCAAAATATTTTTATGCCATACTTGGCTGATTTAGAGGGCATATACTGGGTGAAGCTGCATCTTCCACGAAATGGGACTAGCTGTTCGTCAACTGTGAGCGAATCATTGGGAATCATTCTATTTCTACAATTGTCAAGAAATAGTTCCCATACATAACGAACAGCTGCAAGTTTGTCATCTGCAGATCAAGCTTCACGGGTACGCCTGTCATCAAATCTAATCATTCTCCTTATATCCTCAAATCTATTTACTGACATGGTGGCCTTATATGTAGGATTTGCCTTTCCATCCAAGAATAATTCTCTAATAGGGACATCCCAACTCTTCTCAACACCAGAAAGCAGTAAAAGACCAAGAAAACCCTCCATTTCAGCAAGCGAAACGTTTTTCCACGTTTTTCCACGTTTTACCACGCAAAGCAGCCACTCTTCTGCCTTCAATATTTGTGCAGTTGATGATTTCCTCTAGTATTTCCTTGGAGATGAAAGGCATCCTTAGGTTTACAGGTTTTCAAACCACGGGCTGGACCAGGTGCCTTCTTTACGATATTATGGACAGGTCTACGAAAGTTGCAGGAGGTTCTAATTTCCAAATCGTTCCATTCCGACTAATGTATGTGTGGTCTTCTATACCTTTTTGTGCTGGTTCTTCATTTTCAGACTCTGATGAAGTAATATTATCGGAAGGACTGTCATCTGCCTCAATATTCAAATCTGCAGGTTCATTGGCTGATTCTTCACTACTTGCATCTTCAAAAATATTTCCTTCCTCGCAAGAATCATCTTCTTCATACCACTGAGCCACAACACTTTCAAAATTAGCTGCATTTGCACGTACTGACTCTCTTGCTTTGCGTGTCGAAGCCATAGCAAAAGACGAGTCCCTCGAACAGCAGCTTGTGCAACACTAAACGAGTCATACTCGTAACAATATGGGCCTTGCTGCAACAAACAAACTACAGTAACAATGAGGCTGACAAGAGCAGCACAGGATAACAATACTATGCAATAATAAAACATTTGACAGCAAAAAGATCAATGATACACCGACATCGCCAATATGTGAAAGCAGTGTGTATTATTTTTTAGTTACTACTCCAGCTACTGCTGCTGTTGGCACTCCAGTTGCTGGAAATACTACTACAGTTATTGTTGAATTAATAACTGCTCCCAAACAAATGTTGAAGACAATATAGGCTAAAGAACATTTATAAATATGTGAGGGCTTCTGAAGCCCTGCTTATGCATTCACGGTGTATGGGTAAACGTATAGAATTATACAGAAAACTTAAAAAGGTATCTCGTTCAGACTTGGTAGGAGGAATTTCACAATGTTAGTGAAAGAGTACTAGAAAGCAGTTTGAAATCAAATAAAAAATTACAGATTTTTTTTTTAAAAAATGAAGACATACAAGGGCCTCGGAGGCCCTGTATATGCATCCTAGGGTTAACAATAAAAAATCTGCGTTTTGAAGTAAGTGAAGTTGAGGTCCTATTTTACAACCATAAATCACGTTTTCAGTCACTCTGATATCAAATTTTTAAAAAAGAAAAAGGCTCAGTCCAGAAATAGAAAATTGGTTGGGCCATCCTGAAGGAGACATACTAAGCCAGTTGTCAGAGGTAGGACGGCCAGTTCACTAATACTCGGCGACCTACTGCTTAACGTGCAATATGAGCCAAGGAATCAAATTGAGGTGCATGCTACCAGATAAATACATGAAATAAAATTCAACAAATGTGAGCTATTCTCACACGTTCAAGGTTTAACCTACAGATATTGTATTAACCTGAATACTCCAAAAAACTATTTTGTAAAAGCTTTCTTCTTAAAAAAAAGTAAGCAATACATGATTTTTTCAACAATTTCATGATTTTTTTTGCGCTATACTTAAATTAACAAAATAATAATTAAAAAACCTAGTTGCATACACTTATAGTTAGTCATAGAAAGATTTTGTAAATTTTCTGTAAGAAGTATTTTCATGAAATATTAATTGTACGATTGATGGGATTCTCTATTGAAAGATATATATTATTTTTTGTCGACAAACATTATTTTACATGAGAGTCAAATTCGTTAACATTACTTAGTTATTGTGCGAAAACTATATAATCCGAAAATTTATGTGTATTGTTTAATATATACAAAATATAACTGTAAATTAAAACGTATCAGTAGTTTTGAAAATAAAGGTGAATTAAATTCTTATGGTTTCGAACCAAAAACTTGTGCCAATCGTGGTATTAAGAAAAACAAACGTTTTCAGAGTGGGCGGGTTGGCAGCTTTCATTTAAAACTCAGGAAGATAACTAAAAATAAAAAAATAATAATAATAATTAAATCATCTATAAATATTTTAAAGGGTTCGCAGTTTATGAGGAGATGACATACGGACAAATGAATGATTCCAGAAATGTTCACCCTTCATTCAGAAATCAAGAAACCAGAAAAATAATATTTCCCTTTAGAAGCGTGGACGATGAATTCAGTTCGGTCTCCAGCAAAACGCAGCTGCTGTTGTTGGCGTTAACCGTATTTGACGGAGATCTTCTGACACTGGATTTTCAGTGGTTTTCTACATCACCCTTTTTAATCAATGGCAATTTTTTAATTACATGAAAATAATACTAAACCCAAAACAGTGGCCTGGTGGCTCTGGACTGAATATCTAAAGGTCCCCTGTTCGAATACCCGTCTTGGCAGGGATTTTCATGAGCTCTCATAAGCCCAACCTTCACCTCTGGCACAGCATACTGTGTAATGTAAAGTACTTAAGAACGCATCCGTGGTTCGGATTTCACGTTAAACTGCAGGTCCCCTAGTTGTAACACGGATGTTTACAAATCTACAGCAAATTCAAGCCAAACAAATGTTTAACGTGGTCCTAGTTGACCCAAACGAACATACATACATTACACGCGAAGTATGGAAATGAGATCAATTGTTCTATCGCAAGCAGATGTTTAGAGAATTTAAACAGTAACATTTATTTTGGGTTATTTTAATACTGTGTCACATCGTGGATATTTAATTCCGGAAAGAGAAAATTATATACAGAGCTATGCAGTTAATTTTTTCAACGATGATCGAAGAGATTTTTACTGGAGGTTTTTTTTGAAAACTGCGTTAACGTGCGAAGTATCCGAGTGCAAGAGGTCACCGTGTTTGGATTGGATATTACGAGAAAGCGTGGGCGTCAACAACATTCTCTCCACGCTACGAAGCGCAGTAATGACTACCCGTCGTTTGAGGCCTCGTAAACGATGACTATTACGCGGGAAATGCATCGTGCATGAAAAGCTTCGCGTTTAACCCATTCTCCAAGGGGATGGAACAAGACGTGCACACGTTGTAAAAGGCAGCAGCCCAGCATCGTTAAGGCCCATCATTCATTGATTATTATTACAGTCAAAGCTCTTTATTAGCGGTTTAGTTATTCGCGGATAAAATAATTGTGACAACTTTCTGTATTCGCGGTTTCAGTATTCTCGGATAGAATAATTGGGCAACTTTCTGTATTCGCCGCTTGAAATTTTTATTTTTCGCGGATCCATTCGGTACATTCAGCGCATTCGGTATCCTTCACTAACCTGTCGACATCGTTTGAGTAATGCTAGCACGTGCCGAGAGTCACTCTATGTAACCGAAGCAACTAAAAAAACAAGTCTTATTGCCACTGAATCTATTAGTTACTTCGTTGCAATAATTCTGAGTAAATAACACTCGTCCCCTCTGCTTTGTTCGCAATTTATGTTATTTATGAATGTTATGCAATACTGGAAAAAATTTGACATAGCATAATGCATTGTTACAGTACAAGAATAGTTTCAAGAACTGAAGCCATACACATTGAAATCATGCTCGAAAAAACTGTGGCCTCATCTCACTGCCGGAAATGATGGAGAGTCCGTGCAAATTCAAACTTTAACTGCAAACATTGTTCAAGTTGCGAATGGCATAAGACGACATGGTTTTGAACCCAAATCACTCCAGGCCGGTATGCTTCCTTCATTAGGCCATGGCCGAATTCCTTCCCGTTCCTTGTCCCCAGTCCCATCCCGCCTCTAATGACTTCGAGGCGTAAAACCATAAGTAAAAAAAAAAAAAATGATTTTGTACAGATAGATTGATAGAATCAAGTGACATTCAGGAGTTGCTTGAATCGCAAGATGAAGATTTGACTGAAATCGATTTGGAGGATGTGTTAAAGCCTCAAGCCTTTGAAGAAGAGGCTTCAACGGGCACTGAAATGGTGACATTTAATTTAAAAAAAAAAAAAAGTGAAGGTCTACAGGTGGCAAATGAGCTTTGTGATTTCTTCATGAAAACTGATCCGTTTATGGAAATAGGGCTTGTTTTTAAAAGACAAAATGTTAATGCCACAGCTGAACATAAATACGAATTGAAAGACCGTTTAAAAGTTTGCAAAACAAGAAAAAATTACGAAATTCTTTAAAACATTGCCTAAGCCTGACAATAATAACTAAAACATGTTGCTTAATATCTCCTAATAAATTGATTTTAATTGGTTTTTTTTTTCGGAACTATCCCCTATAATCCCATACAAATTACCATTCTATATTCACGGCATTTTTACAGAACGTATCCCCTGCGAATAAGGAGATTTTACTGTATTATTATTATGACTAGAACGATGATAATTGTGCTTATTGTTATTATTGCTACCGGTATGACTACTCTCTTTATGTGTTTTACATTAAGGTGCATGCCTACCTACCGGAAAAAGATTCCTTTCTTAAAATTTGTTAGTCAAATTTCAATCAGTTTTGAAGATAAGAATTATAAATGTTTATTATTTTGCCAGTGTGCGATTGCTGGCTATTTCAGTTAGAAGATTAGACGTTTCTTTACCAATGGAGCTGCATTAGATGAACAATCAGTATACCGGTAAGAAGGATCAAAGCAGGTGAACCACAGATTATTACCTACAGACCTGAATAAGAATTTTGTTTCGGAGAAAACTATTGAAACACCGGAGACGGAGTATTGGCGAAGAAAGGCAGATTAGAAATAGTCAGTAATGATTGCTTGGAAGGGATGCTGGAGGCTAAGGCCAGCTTTCTAGACATACTAGAAGTGAAACCATGGCTGTGTGAGCAGAATGCCCCAAGAAAAATGTTTTTTTTTTTTTTTTTTTTTTTTCCCAAGTGATGTTAGAATCTGGCTAATGAGAGGTAAAAGAGGCGGGGGTAAAAGATGGAGAGAAGGTACGCAAAAAGTATTTCAAGGAAGCAATATCGTTTTAGTAGTCTTTCGGAGGAATAAGCATTGAAGAGATTAGCGGAGTTAGCTGTATAAACCCTTCTGTACACAAAACAGTCCATCACACTATACAGTTAAGTGATAGACTTCTCCTGGTCGATAACATAGCATAGGAAAAAAAGTCATAGAGCAGGATGGTATTGACATTTCTTATTTTTTTTAATCTGCTTAACGTCTCTCTAACAGCGAGGTCTTTAGAGACGGGAAAGGATGGAGGGCAAGGAATGGGAAGGAATTCGGCCATGGCCTTTTGAAGGAAGCATCCCGGCATTTGCCTGGAGTGATTTGGGATACCATGGAAAACCCAAATCTGGATGCCCGGATGGGGATTCGAACCGCCGCCCTCCCGAATGCGAGGCCAGAACGCTAGCCGTTACACCACCACGCTCGGTGACATTTCTTATCACATTAAGATAGGTCTATTCTGATAGGTTTTTTTTTTGTAATTATTATAGGGAACATATAGCTATTCATTAAGTATTCATATTTCTACTTTAGGTAGAAGGCGTTATTAATAAACACGCCGAATATTTCAAAAGCATGCTCGCATTAAGGTAATCAAAGAGAATGTTTTATCTGATAAATGGTTATGTGAGAAGTTGTGAGAGTTGGTATGAGATAATACGGGCCTCTCGCAGCCAAAACTCCTAGCGAACCACCTTGATCCTGCGGAAGAGCTTCTGGCGACTCAATTATCAGTTTCTCTGTGTTCTCAGTCTGTGATAATTAATTGCTCAGCAGTTTGGCTGCTGACGTACTCCTAGGGTCAAATCAAGCATATCCATTGTGGCTTGGGTCGCTTTTGTAATCATCTTGATGTCTTTCTCAATTAACTACTCTAAAATAGAGGTTACGTGAACAGAATAACACATTCCAGATTTTAAAATATTTTCACTGTTTATAGGAAGTCACTTCACTCATTCCATTGAAGATTTTCATTAGAGTTATCTGTAGATAACATTAAAATCTATTATAAAAGGATTATCTATCTTAAAAGTCTCATCTGATGATTTAAAATGTCGTGAACATCTCGAGAACACCGGAACATACCTAAATCCCATAGTACCAAACAATACCTGGTCACATTGCGACTGGAATCGTTAATACTATCCTATACAATCGTGAAGTTAGAATTATAGATGGAGGCAGTATAACGATGGAAAATTAATCGGCGAGATCATACCGATATCTAGAATTGCTCAATCGACATAAACTTATTGAGCGAACTGATGAGATATTGCATACACAACCTGAAATAAGAGCCATGACCATTGTTATTTTGGATAAAATATGATTTTAATGCGTAGATTAGTGTTTATACTGCAACTGGAAATTTATCATGCTAACAAGAATAACACACAAACGAAATATCAGTGCAGGATGACCGCTGGAATGCAACTGTATTGAAGTGTGTTCCTTAATGACAGTCCTGCACAATATACAGTTCTAATATTCACAGAATTCACCCTCTGCCACCAACAATTTTGTGAATTGCGGAGTATATATGTGGAATACTTCAAGTTCAGTGCGTTTAGGTGTGCATTAAAAGTTCGACCATAAGACAAAGCATCGAACAAACGATTAGAAAACTACAGTCGGTGCTAGTTTCAATATATCTTATACTATACTTGCTAAACTTTTAAAGACAGCATGAACGTTTTTCGTAAAGACAGATTACATTCTCATGGAGGTGGGGTATTTATAGCTGTGAGTAAATTCCTCCCATGTAATGAAATAGAAGTCGATACTATCTGTGAAATTATATGGATTAAACTCAATGTTGCTGGGTCAAAACTCGTCATAGGCGCCTTCTACCGTCCACCCGATTCTGACATAGCTATCGCCGAGGAATTAAGAAGTAATGTTAACAGTATAGCTAGCCGTTTTCAGGATCATGCTATGATTCTGGGAGGCGACTTCAATCTGCCTTATATCGACTGGCGAAATTATGTTCACATTACTGGTAGCAGGGATAAGGCAGCTTCTGAAGTAATTCTCGATTTATTCTCCGATAATCATCTCGAGCAGCTAGTGAATGAACCTACGCGGTGTCATAACGGTAGCGAAAACATTTTAGATTTGCTAGTTACTAACAGGCCAGAATTATTCACCGACATTTCAACGACCACTGGAATAAGCGATCACAAAGCGGTAATTGCGACTATCAAATTAATGACCAAGCGAAAAAGGGGAAATGGACGGATTGTATACAGATTCAGTAAGGCCTCAAAGGAGTGTTTTAGAACCTACCTGAGGAATAATTACCATAACTTTAAGTTAACAAAGGACACCGTTGAAGAGATGTGGCATCGATTTATACATATAATCAAGGAAGGTATGGAAGTACATATACCGAAGCGGAAAATAAATGGGGAGAATGATCCACCGTGGTACACATGCGAAGTCAAAAGATTACTCAAAAAACAAAGAAGGATACACGCACGCTACAAAAGGAAGAGGTCTCGCAGCGATTTAGAAACCTTGGCTGAGTTAAGACTACGTGTGAAGAATGTGATGCGTGAGGCCTTCAACGATTTTCATTCAAACACTCTCTCTAAGAGTCTCGCAGAAAACCCAAAGAAATTTTGGTCGTATGTTCGTAAAGTCAGTTGTACCAACAGCAATATTCCAGCACTAGTTCGCGAAGGGTCCGAGGTTATTGAAAGCCGCGATAAAGCTAATGTACTAAATACTGTATTCAAAAATTCATTTACTGACGAAAATAAGGATAGCATTCCCGTTTTCCCACGTCGTGTCGAGTTGGAGATGGAATCATTACGAATAGATACTGCAGGTATCATAAAGCAATTAGAGCTCCTAAAGTGGGGAAAAGCACCTGGCCCGGATGGTATTCCAGTAAGAGTATTTTCAGAGTATGCGGCGGAAATCGGGCCATTTCTGTCTGATATATTCAGTAAATCCCTAGAAGAGCGAAAAGTACCTTCAGACTGGAAAATAGCGCAAGTAACTCCGATTTTCAAGAAAGGTGATCGCAGCGATCCTGGAAACTATCGTCCCATATCTATAACATCTGTTTGTAGTAGAGTTATGGAGCATATTATATGCTCGAACATTATGAATTTCCTAGATGAAAATAATTTGCTTACAACAAATCAACACGGATTTCGGAAGAAAAGATCATGTGAAACACAGCTGGCCCTATTTACACACGATGTAATGAAAGTTATTGATGCAGGTTCACAAGTAGATGCAATTTTTTTAGATTTTCAGAAAGCCTTTGACTCTGTGCCACACAACCGCCTTTTAGCGAAACTACGAGCGTACGGTATATCGGATCAGTTTTGCGAATGGATAAAGGATTTTCTAACTGGTCGATCGCAGTATGTCGTTGTTGAAGGAGAAAGTTCTTCTAATCTAGATGTCACATCGGGTGTACCTCAAGGAAGTGTAATAGGACCACTTCTTTTCTTAATTTTTATAAACGATCTCGGAGACAAAGTGAAAAGCCTTTTTAGATTGTTTGCTGATGATGCGGTTATTTATAGGGAAGTAAGGAATTTGGCCGATTGTTTAGCAATTCAGCGTGATCTGGATGTTATTTTGGCTTGGTGCGCTGAGTGGCAACTCACACTAAATTGTAAAAAGTGTAAGACAATGAGCATAACTAACAAAAAGAATCCAATTGTTCAGAAATACGAGGTAAACAGTTCAGTTATTGATGTGGTCGATTCTATGAAATATTTGGGAGTAACAGTACAAAGGAACATGAAATGGGACTTACATATTAATACGTTGGTAGGTAGAGCTAATTCTAGGCTGCGGTTCCTAGGTCGAATTTTGAATAATTGTAATGAACAAACAAAGGAGATAGCGTACAAATCTCTTGTACGTCCACATTTGGACTATTGTTGTGCCATTTGGGATCCGTTTCGTAAGGGGCTGATTGAGAGTACAGAGAAAGTACAGAGAAGAGCCGCTCGATTCGTGACCGCTTGCTACAGTCCTTATGAAAGCGTTACGGAACTGATTAGTAAACTAGGCTGGGAGTCTCTGGTAGATAGACGACGCACGTTTCGTATAAACTTATTGGTAAACATGCGTACTCCCACTTTCACTTACGAGTGTAGTGAAATACTTCGTCCACCAACCTATTTGGGTCGGCATGACAGGAAAGATAAAATTAGAGAAATAAGGTGCCGCACTGATTCTTATATGAATTCCTTTTTTCCTCGTACCATTAGGGATTGGAATGCACAACAAAGAGATTAGGTTTGGTGCTGAGCACCCTCTGCCACCCACAGTTTTGTGATTTGCAGAGTATATATGTAGATATGTAGATGTAGATAACCTGAGACGTGAGTGACTGCAACTTACAAGACGTGATATAACTTATTTAATAAACTGACATTACCAATTAAATTAAATAATATTCTAACTGTTTTTAAATACGTTATTAATGAGATTGCAGGATACAGAATGATATCGAGAATTCCCTCTCCTATACACGGATCAGCCATGTATGCCAAAAGTAACATTTGCAACATCTCGGAAGTGAGGTGTCAAAAAGTCAATGAAGTGGAAATAATTACTGCCAAACTCAACAATTTAACTGTTGCATCAGTTTAAAAACCACCTCTTTCCAACTGGCCAATTCCACCACTGCCCTCACTACCAAAACCTTGCATATATGTAGGAGACTTTAACAGCCGACATACATCCTGGGGTTACCCAAATTCTGATGAAAACGGAGAGAAACTCACTGTGTGGTGCGAAAGTCAAGACCTGTATCTCAGCTATGATGCTAAAGAAAAGAAAACATTCCACTCTGCTAGATGGCAATCTGACACCAATCCTGATCTGGTCTTTGTTTCCACAGCTGAAAGAAAACCTTTAGACCTCACAAGGAAAGTCCTTCAGCATTTTCCCAGAAGCTAACACAGGCCCACACTAATCAGTGTTGGTATCACAATACCTGTTATCAGATCGATTCATAAACCAAGATGGAATTTAAAGAGGGCAAACTGGGACAATTATAGCTCCGAGGTAGATAATAACCTGCGATGGATACCCCCAAAAGTGAAAAACTACAAGAGATTTGTAGGTATTGTTATTGCTGCAGCTAAACGAAACATCCCTCGAGGGTACAGGAAACAATACATTCCATGCTGGGAGAAATCTACGCAAATTTTATATGAAAATTTTCAAAAAACTGGTGACCCTGAAACAGGAAAAAGAATATTAGAAAAACTGAATGAAGGGAGAAAACAGAAATGGAAAGAGCTAACTTCTCAAATGAGCTTTACTCACTCCAATAGAAATGCATGGACTCTCCTTAGAAAACTGGGTGCAGCCTCAAACATGTGCAAAGAGGAGCCAGGAATTACACCAGCTGAAATGGCATTGCACATAAAAACAAGAGCTGACAAAGTCCCAATAGATCCTGCCATGAAGAAACAGATGGAGAAAGAGATGATTGAAATGGATAACAACCTTAGAAATAATCCTATCCTTTCTAATCCATTTAGTCATGAAAAAGTTGAGAAAGCCATCAAAACGCTAAAAATGAGGAAGGCCGCAGGGTTAGATGGCATTTTCCCAGAATTCATAAGATATCTCGGCAAGCAGGAAAGAACTTGGCTCAAGAACTTCTTCAGTGATATCCTGGACACTGGGATAGTCCCCCCAGAATTTAAGATGGCTCACACCTTGACGATCCTCAAACCAGGCAAACCAGCAGATGATGCTTCAAGCTATCGACCTATTGCTCTACTCAGTGTTTGCTATAAGCTTCTAGAATGCCTCATCCTTAACCGCATACAAGGAATAATAAATATCATAACACCAACATATCAGGCAGGTTTCAGACTAAAACGGAGCTGTTGTGAGCAAGAATTAGCACTGACATCATACATTGTGGCTGGATTTCAGAAAAGTTAAAAACATCAGTAGCCTTTGTCGATCTAACAGCGGCATATGATACAGTTTGGCTGGATGGACTGCTACTTAAACTAAACTAACATCACTCCTGAGGAATATGCTGACCAACAGATATTTTAAGGTCACCATCGGACATTAGACAAGTAAGTCATTTACAATAAAAAATGGATTACCTCAAGGGTCAGTACTAACTCCATTGCTCTTCAACTTGTACACCAGTGACATGCCAGAAACAACCGGCAATAAATTCTGCTACGCTGACGACTTAGCTATCGCAGTCCAAACTGCCACATTAGGGGAAGGTGAGCGCATTCTCTCTAACGACTTAGAAACCTTGAACAAATATTATAGAAAGTGGAGACTTTGTCCGAACCCAATGAAAACAGAAGTATGCGCATTCCACTTGAGCAATAGAATAGCACATCAGCAGCTCAAAGTGAACTTCTGCCACCAGAGGGTGAAACATAATTTCTATCCTAAGTATCTTGGCATCACCTTAGACCGCTCCTTAACATTCAAAAAACACCTCGAAACTGAAAACACGAAACAACATCATCAAGAAGCTAGCTGGTACTTCATGGGGAGCTGATGCGAACACACTACGAACAACCGCTCTCACCATTGTTTACCCTGTTGCTGAGTACTGTGCTCCAGTGTGGCAACGTAGTACTCATACTAGAAAAATCGACGTCCACCTGAATGAGTGTATGAGAGTAATAACTGGCACCCTAAAATCCACCCCAGTCCCCTGGTTGCACCTGATCAGCAAAATACCACCTCCAGAGATAAGACGCCAAGAAGCAACGGCACGTGAGTGGATAAAGCTACACCATCCTGATCATCCACAGGATCTCCCAATCCACAAGGTTCTAAATAACTTACCACCCACTCGTCTTAAATCCAGAAATCCGGTATGGAAAGATGTATTTGACTTTGATGTCATGGAAAAATGGCGACAAAGCTGGAACTCCGCATCTGTAAAACATTCAGATATTAAAGATCCCACAACTGGACTTCCAGGATTCCATCTAAATAGAGACCAGTGGGTCAAACTAAATCGCCTAAGAACAGGCCATGCGAAATGCAACGCCATGCTGTATAAGTGGGGTCTTCAGGATTCTCCTGCATGTGACTGCGGTGCTCCTTCCCAGAGTGTGGAGCATATTATCAGGGAATGCCCTCTACGGAAGTATGATGGACCATATGAAGATGTTTTTGGAGCTACAAGTTCCTTCTTAGAATGGCTGGAAGAATTGGACATCAGCTTGTGAACGCTACCAACGTTCTTGTCATTGTATATATTTATTATTGTATCAGTTGCTTGCCATACGACAAATAAATAAATAAATGAGATGGTATCGGAAAGATATGTCTAGCTGATTTTAAAGATAAAAATAATTTGAAATATACGTCGTTGAGCCGATTCCGCTAGCGAACACCACAGTACAGCTCGTCGACAATTTTTACCAATTCTTCACACTACCAAACACGCTCTTTGACTGCTAAATGTCAAAAGGCCGTCATATTACCTGTTGAACCCTATTCCCCAAACTGATTCAACTTTGCCGCCGAGGTTATTGAAGGAGGTTGTTGTGCTGAAGTCCTCAGGTGCATTTTTAACACTATTTTAGATCTAGCGTCACTCGTTATTGTTTCCAAAACGACTAAAAACTCTTCAAATAAGGCTTTAAAATAGGCCCTCGTCACTATATAAGCTGATAGACTAATTTCTATTACGACATCTACTCTTTCCACGAATTTGCATAAAACACTTCTAATTTTTAATTTTGATTTAATTTAATTGTGATGGAGCGCACGCTCCGGTCGCAATTTACCCCTTTGCGACTTGAGTTTTATAAAATATATTTGAAGAGTCTAATGTATTTGTACCATATAGCAGTTTGCACTGTGATTATTATTCATCTCCGTGATAAATAAAAAGTTAGAAGCTAAATTCTTGGAGTTCTGTGAAAAATATGACTTAAGTTTCAGATTTTGTTTCGTTAATAACATCCGGCAGTAGTGACTGATTTCAACCGCCCTTTGCTAATTAGGAAATTCAAGAGCTCAAAGAAGTAACAGGACGAAATGGTTGGTCGTGGATAAACTAAAACTCAAATTGTCTGAAAGTGCGTGTACAATGGAAGGAAAAGCACTGAGCATACTGAAGCAGAATACTGGAAAACATTAAAGACAGCGTAATTAAAGTATATAAAATTCTCGTCGTAAACAGAGGAGTTGTTCTGAAACCCTGCGTCACAGACGTTATAATTACGCTCTGAGACATCAAAGAAGAAAACACAAAACGTCCGATTTAAAAATGAAAGCAGTGCCGACATTTAACAAAAAAACAGCGCTTCCGAAGGTTTAAAATCAAACAATGCCGCAATATTAGAAGGAATATCCAGATCGCTAGGGGGGAAAAAATCAAGAAAAAATCACTTTTATTGGTATCAGGAGTACACGTAACAAGGAGTTTAATGACAGATCTTCTTAAAAACATCATTTTTACAATCCTGAAGTTAGTACAAGCTGACAATTGCAAAACGCAGTACCAGTAGAAATCACATGCTCCAAACTTATTAAGATACAGTAACAAACAGAAGAACAGAAAACGAAGTGAACTAGATATTTAATGAACAATGAGGTTCTGTAAATGTGGATAACGGTTTTAAAATGTTATACGGTATAAATTTTAAAGAATTAAGCGCCAAACAAACGTCCAAGAAGAATAATCCATCACATACATAACAGACAGATAACTGTAATAAAAATATCGAATCCTGAGAGAGAGGTGTCAGTTTAAAAATGTAATGTGGCAAGGCTGCCATCCATCACCACTGATCTTGGTATTGTATAAAGAGAAAGTAATCAGGAAAGTTTGTGAGAGGATTGACCGAGCGTGGTGAGTGAGCGGTTAACGCACTGGCTTCCCATTCGGGAGGACGCTGGTTCGAATTCCCGTCTGACCATCCAGATTTGAGTTTTGCATAGTCTCTCCAAATCACTCCAGGCAAATGCCGGGATGGTTCCTTCAAAAGGCCATGGCAGAATTCCTTCCCGTTCCTTGCCTCCACTATTTTCCCGCTTCTAATGAACGCGACGTCGATGAGCCGTAAAGGCATAAAGGCACAAGCAAAACAAAAAAAGGAGAGGATTGAGCTTCAAATTCAGAGTCGTGTAGAAAGAGTCGGGATATAGTGACTTGATGATAACCTTTGTACGATGAAATAAAAAAAAACAACAAATGCAGCAATGAATGAACAATACGTTGGGATTATATACGGCATATAAACAGATGAAAAGTGGTTGCTTGAGTTAATGTCAGAACTGCAACAGACTGCACAGAGGATTTTAGATAAATCTGTTGTTTAAATTGACTTAATCTTCAACGTAAAGATTGGTTGAATCCTCCCGAAGTAGGCGAACTAAGCTACTGTTTCCACGAGTTAGAACAAGTTTCCTTTCTTTCGGGACCTTCAGCTTTACGTGAAGTCTGAACTAATTCACATATATAAAACTAGATTTGCTAGAATTAAAGTTCAAGTTGAAGGCTTGCGAAAATTTCGAACTGAGCCTAGGATTTTCGTTGTTCAGCACAGAGCTACCGGACTGCTGAATTCTGCTATGAAGCAAGTAAAATTAAGTCTGTTGGTTAACCTGATGTAATACTAGATCATTTTTAGCAGAGAGAGACTTTATCAAAAATAAAAGCCCTTATGTGAACTGCTATAGAACATAGCAGGAACCTCTAAAGCAGGAAATTTGTAGCATACCGTTTTGTTTGGATGTAAAACAAATTATTTGTAAGTGATGAATGGGAATAATTTATGAAATTAGGTCGACTGCTAATAAAATTCAAAATTACTACATTTTAGAAACTTTTTTTTTTTTTTTTTTTTTTTTTTTTTTTTTTTTTAAAAAAAAAAGGAAGTTAACGAAGGGTTAGATTGATAGGCCAATTTTGAATTTCTTGGGTACTTAATCTGCTAACTGAAAGTACAATTGAAGGGAGGTTTTGTAAGGATCCGGAAACATTAAAGTATATGAAGCAGATAATTGATTGGATATAAGTTGTTTAAGAGAGTGTCACAGGATAATGTGGAGGATTCCGTCACCACAGTATAGTGGTGGATGAGGGCTTGTTACCATGAGTCAAGAATGGAAATGGTTAAGCAAGATGACTGATATCTTCTGTCGGTGAGTTGGTGATGGGCTCAGGTATTATGACAATAATAATTTTGTGTATACTGTAGGTACTCTGTTTCGTGAGATCCACTTTACGAATATTATTACTTAAAACTAATATGAGCAGTTTCAACTGTATCGCGACATTGTTGTTGTACTGATGAAATCCTCCATTTTCTACAACTGCGTAAAACAGTGGATAACACAACCAAAAATTTTATTTAATATAAAATTAGTTTTTGTTTCTCAGACGTTTGTCCTTGTTGTGTTGAACATCATATTTTGTTTAGAAAGATTATACAGTCGGCATATTACCAATGAGGACATATATATCTCGCTTTATAATATTCAGCTGGTAATGTCCGTTGTACGAACACATTCGGTGAATAGGAATAACATTTTCTTATAACCGTGGCAGTGACCCTTGCTGGTGCAACATCCGATGGGAGCAGTGTTTTGTCTCCTTAGGATGACGTCATCTGGGCAACGAGGTGCTTCGGAAGCCCTTCTCCTCCCCCGGCTAACGCGATTTGCCAGAGCCTAATGAAGCAGCGAGGATCTCGTTCGTTATTTCTGGTTATTAATTTTATGCTCCGAGAGCGGTTAATCAATAAGCTGTAAAAATTAATGTTTAGGCAGCTTATGGTCCCAACACGTGGTTGTGGACCCAATCAGCGATGAAGAACAAAATGTTCAAAAGTTATTTTTGAAAGGGAATGGAGCAGCTGAATGTAGGAAGTGGCACTGCCAGCGTATTGAAAACTTGTTTACAGGTTATGTCCCCAACTCTTACCAATTGCCTGGGTAGGAAGAAAAGTTGTATAGCAATTTAAGTTTAGTTACTCATTCGTGTAGTTTCATAGCTCAGTGTCACTTTAAGATAAGTGCTTTCTGTACATTTTTTCAGTGAATAACTAGGCGCATTCAGCAATGAATGTATCTTCTTTTTCTTATTCTACTTATACGGTATACAAGGATGGTATTGGAAGGTAATTAAAGGAAGTTGGTAACCTAAAACTAAATCATTAATGTAGGAATTAATGCATGAAAAATTAAGTAGAATCAGTGATTACACTTCTGCTCTGTTTGGTGTCTGTCGGACGCAATTTTCGAGGGAATCTCGTTAAGGTTTAATTATGAGCGTGAAGTAATTGAGCCACCAGGTGTAATCTGATCAGCTAATCATTAATCATTATGTGGATGATGCCGTAAAATTACATCTACCTGTACAAACTTGTTTCAGTGACTTTTCGGTTTCACTTAAGTCCATCACACGGGTCACTGGTGTTTATCGCCACCTGAACGTGATTTAATTAAATGCTTTATGCACGAAAGGATAAGTGATGACGGTCAACAAACTGGAAATGGACAGCTTAATATCTTCATGGTAGTAGTTAAACATTAACTACATAGCTTATTCCATCCGAAAGGCAGCGGAATATTGGTTGAACAACCACCTTTAATAAAAGATATCTGATCGCAGTTAGTTGCATTCTTTAATCGCAGGTATTTCAAAATTTTATCGTTATAACATTTGATTAATTTTTCCAGACAGAATTTTTACGGCGCGGCCTCTCAAACTAAATTCACGCGTGGTAAATCTTTAGTCTGTGGTCTGGATATGCGCAACGAGCACTGTGGGTGATAATGCTCGACCCTGCCATTCTGGAATACTCAGGTTCGAATCCCTGTTCATTCAGACTTCTGTTTTCCATCGTTTCCCGAAATCACTCGAGACAAATGCCGGGATGATTGCTAAAAAAGGTCGCCGCCGGATTCCTTCCCATTCCATACCCCCGATCCTCTCTCGTCTTTAATGACATCTATATCAACGAGGCGTAAAGCCAGAAGGGGGGAAAAAGATTTGCGCTTTGACGCTCTGTGTTCTTACTGCACGTTGAAGTATAGGTTACCTTTTCGCAGTAGGATGCGCTTTGACGCTCTGTGTTACTATTGCACGTTGAAGTATAGGTTACCTTTTCGCAGTAGGATGCGCTTTGACGCTCTGTGTTATTATTGCACGTTGGAGTATAGGTTACCTTTTCGCAGTAGGATGTGCTTTGACGCTCTGTGTTCTTACTGCACGTTGAAGTATAGGTTACCTATTCGCAGTAGGATGCGCTTTGACGCTCTGTGTTACTATTGCACGTTGGAGTATAGGTTACCTTTTCGCAGTAGGATGTGCTTTGACGGTCTGTGTTCTTACTGCACGTTGAAGTATACGTTACCTTTTCGCAGTAGGATTAGCGTAATTCTGACACCATGTCGTTAAGACCAAAGTCATTTATTTATTTTATTTATCAAAGAGATAAAAATTCAGCTGATTCTAACTCTAATTTAATGAATTATTTTTGAAAACTTCTATAGTCACGTTAGGCGATGTTATAACTGGGTAAATCTATGAGTTCGCGACTTCCCGTCACCGACATGCTATGACGTGTTGCGCGTATGATATGCGCGTTGGACGCTTTTTTGGATGGGTAAAATCTCATAAGTTCGCGTCACCAACATACTGCAATAGCAGTTTCTCTGTAGCTATAAGTGTGACGTATTGCACTTGGACAACAGTGAAAGTATAGATTATATTTGTATCTAACATATAATATTTTTTTTGCTGACGTTCTTTATACAAACACACAGTTTTTATCAGATTTTGATGGAACTTTGCGTTCGTATGCTTTAAAACAAATAGAAAAATAATGTTTACGTTTGATTTCCAAAAACCTAAACACTCTCCTCCTTTCCCACCTCACCTTAATTTCTATCAACGTTGTTCATTCAAACCCACAGTTTTATCCGATTTTGGTGGTACTTAGCATACGTATACTTTAAAACAAGGCGGTCTGGTAGCTCAGTAGTTAATGGGCTTACTTACGAAAGTTTCTCTCTCCCATCGCGGATTCAAATTCCGTGGCGAGCAGGAATTTTTAGGAGTTGTATTTGATTATATGAGCTACACCGAGACGTTCCATGGTTCTGATTTCAAGTTAAACTGTAGGCCCCTGAGGAAAGGAATTGTCCTTCCTGCCTCTGACACAATAGCTCGGCAATTTTCGACCAACCTTCTGGTTGTGGACTAAGTTAGATTTTTAGTTTTTGAAGTGAAAATTTCTTTAGGCGCATTGGACAATTTTTGGATGGGTAAAGTCTTATAAGTTCGCGTCACCGACATGCTAATGTTGACAGCATATCTATAGCTGTCTCGTGGCTCGGTGGTTAACGTGTCTGACTGGGAAACGAAAGGTACCCAGTTCAAATCCCTGTCTCGGTGGGGATTTTCATAGACGTTTAACCGGTCCTTCACCTCGGGCATAGCTTGCTGTGTGATGAGCAGTACACCAGAATGCTTCCGTGGTTAGGTTTCCACGTAAAATTGTAGGATTCTTGTAGCTGGTAGCACTACCGGTTTTATTATTATTTAGCATATCTGTAGCTTTCAGTATGACTTATTGCGCGTATGATATTCATAGTTTTCCACTTCTGTCAGCAGTTTCCAAAGACTGCCAAATGGCGTCTCCCCCCCCCCTCCCCTTGCTTAGCTTTACGGCTTGTCAACGCCAAAGTCTTTCAATCCGACATTCGGGAGGACGCGGGTTCAATTCCCTTTCCGACCATCCAGATTTGGGTTTTCTATAGTTCCGGAAATCACTCCAGCCGAATGCCATGATCGTTCCCTCAAAAGGCCATAGCCGAATTATATGTCTTTCCTTGTCCCGCCTCTAATGACCTCGACGTCGACAAGGCGTACGATCCTAAAAATAGATTTAAAGCCAAGAGAGGGTTTGGGACAGTGAAAAGGAAGAAATTCGGTCAAGGCTTTTGAAGAAACCATTCCGACTTTCATGTGGAGTGATTTCGGGAAACTATGAAAAACTGAAACTTTATGGTCGGACCGGGGATCGAACCCGCCTCATTATTAATGCCACTCATACTCTAGGCTCGGCTCCATAATCATAAAATCACATTTAAACTTAGATTTCGTATTTGAGCAATTGTATTTAACATTATGAGGGAACGACTGGCCGGCATGAAATTTCTATACCGCATGTTAACTGTCCTAGAGGCTCTGACATTTTAGACCTCAACAGCGGGGTCTTTCCGATCTCGTACCGACATGCAGCCGACACAATTTAATGTGTAACTAATTTCTCGCAATTAGAATCTATATGTATACATACAGATGAATGTATGTATGTTTGTTTGTTTGTTGGTTTGTCTGTTCTTCATACAAATCGACAGTTTTCAACCGATCTTGATGAAACTTTGCACACTTATCCTTTGAAAAAAAGGAGAAAAATGCTGTCTACATTTGGTTGAAAAAATTATCTGTATAAATAATACATGTTGTCTTATAATTTCGAAAAATTACTGAAAGGCGATGGAGAGATGTGTTCGATATGGAGGTCTCTGTGTAGCGGTCAGATAGCTGAGTGGTTAAAGCGGTTTCTTTCTAATGTTTGGGTTGTGGTCTCCGGTTCAAATCTCCGTGATTTTTAAAAATTGTTTTTGATCATAAGAGTCACGCCTGGGGCGTTGGTTATTCGGAATGAATGTTAAACTGTAGATATCACAAAGTTAGGGGTGCAATGCGAGGCAAATCGCAGGTAGTTTTGCGTTATATTGATCCCTCATGGGTGATTCGCAGTCATAGTGTGTGTGTGTGATCTGCAGTAATAATACTATAAATGCGGAAGTAAGTCTCTGTCTTTTGTGACGTTTTGAGAACTAAATGCCTATACCGATATTGACGGAATTTGACAAAAAAAATCTGTAGGGAGGGCACAGGACATTGTTTTTCGGTCTGATTAACAGTAATAGTCACGAAATTTTGAGAACTTATCAAATGGTGACAGAGAGACGAATGCGTGTGTTAGTCTGTCATGTTAAGTCGCTTGCTTCTTGCGCATTATGTTAGTGTATAATTCGTTAGTAAATTTAGTATAGATGTCGATTTTTTCTGTCCTTTTACTTTGTGTCTGCTTAAATGTTTCTGGCAACAGTTTATTTTGACATCTTTTTTACATGTCTTGCGGGCGTAAACTGGCCTAAGTTGTAGCTCTAGCAGAGCACGAGCAGCTGAAATTATTAGAACCCAAGAATCGGATGCTCATGCTGAAGAAAGAAGAAAAGACCAAGATGAAATAAATCTGTCCTTAGATAACACCCTCCCCCCCCACATCCCCTCACATTCGTTTGTTTTTCTGTTTTTAAATATGTTGGATACTGATTCTCTTCAAGAGACAGGTTCGATGGTAGAATGATATAGTGATGGTTTTCCGGTCATATTATGCCGACTCGGTGTTGTTTGGGACCAATCCTTCGCTACCAACAACTTTCTATATTCAATTCTGGCAAAGAAATTCTTAATCCACGCGTACGAAGTCGCAGGTATCAGCTAGTATTTTACAAAAATTTTGACACAGATTCGGAATAGTATCTGTGTGAGACACTATCTGAATCTATATGCTTGTAATTCATGTAAAACTTTGACCTACTGACTTCGCTGATAAGAGGAAACGACAACTATTTTCGGTCAAATTTAATAGCACCTATTTTTCTTTCTTTATAGCAAAAAACTTTTTGTTCTACTCCAGCTTTATGTGTGAGGGTGGAACTTTGCGAAATTGTGACTCGTGGACATAATGGGCAATTTTTTTGAATTTTTGTATTGGTTTGTATAAGATTGTATGGCCTATGACTGATATGCCTTGTGGTGGGTCAAGTAGAGCCATTAATTATACATATCTTCGAGATATACTTGATATTGTTCCGCAACGGCTTGATTTTTCAGCTCCTTCTCATTTTTCAAGTTTATTTCAAGTTTTTGAAGTAAACAGGTTTTTACATATTTGAATTTGATTTAGTGGCTACAGACAAAGTTCTTTTGGCACTGCTTGAAGAAGGAAGTGGGGAAATTTAACGTGAAAATCGATTTATTTCTAGTGTGACACCGAGTGTGGTGAGTGAGTGGCAACGCTCTGGCCTCGCATTCTCGCATTTGGGTTCGAATCCCGGTCTGGATATTTAGATATGGTTTTTCCATTGTTTCCCTAGATCACTCGAGGCGAATGCCGGGATGCTTCCTTCAAAAGGTCATGGCCGAATTTCTTCCCGTTTCTAGTCTCAACTCCTTTCTCGCCTCTAATGACCTCGACGTTGACGAGGCATAAAGCCATTAGAGACTGGATGGTATTGTGGGACAAGGAATGGGAAGGAATTCGGCCATTGCCTCTTTGAAGGAAGTATAGCGGCATTCGCCTAAAGTGATTTGGGGAAACCTTTGAAAACCCAAATCTGGATGCCCGGACGGGGATTCGGACTGCCGTCCTCCCGGATGCGAGGCCAGAGCGTTAACCACTCACCCACCACGCTCGGTGTGTAGCCCACAGGATTCCATGGGAAGCTGACATGATATTTCAGACATTAATACTGATGTATGACTGCAGGTTGATATCGCCAACGAGTATTCGTCTTCACCAGCTAGTGGAATTTCGAAAACTCGTTCCAGCACAGGTGAATAACAAATACTTTGAAATGTAGAGTGCCGTGCATGCAGTATGAACACTGTGTTGTTGGATAAAAAGTTTCAGAATCGGTAATAGTCAGAACGAGCTGCCCATCAAGAAGGACTGATCTAATTGTATGTTCATCGACTTGAGGGATTTCTGTGAGAAAGCGTTTCCTCACAGATTTCCATTGTCTTTAATTCCCAACCAGGTTTGGGCATTAGAGGTTGTTATGTGGTTCACAAGCCTTGGCGTGTTAAGTGGTTACCATACAGAGCCTGTTGAGAAGAGTTCCATAGAGAAAACTACATTGTCATACCACAGAGTGTTTGTCAATATGTCGCTTGGTTTGAAGAACGCAAGCTCTGTATATCAAAGTTCCGCCTTGAAACTTTAGTAAATCCTCGAATTTACATGAATGCCTATGAGGATAATATTTTGTCACTTCATCAAGATTGAAACTATTGACAAAAGCTAGTTAGTTGGAATTTTTAAAAAAAAAAATGCAATTTGGTCATCAAGACAGCCAGTTCTGCGTTTCTTACAATGTACACACTTTATCATTATTCTTGGCCGCCGCTGAAAAATTCTATCATTCTTATCTTGCACAATCCTACATCAATATCATCCCAGGAAAAAGTAACGCAAAACTGACGAGCCAGTATTGCGTTACTGTTTCTTAGGATGACATTGATGTAGGATAGTGAAAGATAGAGTGATAGAATTTTTCAGCGGCGGCCAAGAATAATGATAAAGTGTGTACCTCGAGCGTATATCAATTTTTTTCAATTGAAGTTACCAATGACAAGTGGTAAGACATCACAGGACGTACACAACAACCGTTGTAAAGCGTTCACTAAAATTATTTCTCACAACAAAATTCAACGATCCATGCGAGAGGTGAACCAACCCCGTATTATCTCCTGCTTATCATTTCTTAGTTTATGGACATCAAGAATTCGCTTTTCCATGGTTTTCCGAAATCACTCCAAGCCATGGCCTAATTTCTCCTCGTTCCTTGCGTCCCGTTGTTTCGTGCCTTTACTAACCTCAACGTCTGGAGATTCGCGAGCAGAAAGCCCGTACTTGCCTCTACGCCGTCCCAATATGAATTGAGAACTCCTTTGTGTTCGTGGAAAAAACACCCTTCTCGGTATAGCCAAGAGTTAGCGAGCGGTTTCAAGCCCTGTCCGAATCATATGAACGAGCGGTTCACAACCGACTAGCCAACGGTTTTGCTCGCAAATGCATAATCACCTTATTCTGAACTCCTTCTTGGGACATTTGATATTTTGTGTTGAAAGCCTTCACATGTCGCTTGCCGTCTCATCGAAACACGTTCTTAAAATTCTTTAACACCTACACAGGTCAATGCGTGTCTAATAAACAATTTCGAGACAACGCTCATTCATCTACATTTGTCCATTGTGAATATCGGCCTGAGAAAAACCTTAACCCATGCTAAACATCTCTAAACACTCTCATGGCTTTACTAATTGTTTCTTAAGTATGCTTGCTCGTGTATACTGAACAATGTACTAACTGTTGCGACACCTCCATAAGACCCTTCCCCGTTTGTTCTGAAAATATTTTTACGAAAACATTTATCTTCATTTTAACTCATTAATTTGACGTAAGATCACACCGGAGTTCTAATTTTGTTTCGGGAAATGACTCACCTGTTATACGATGATAATTTTTTATGGGATCACAAACGTTTAATATTGACGTTGGTTCCCTCTGATAGGCACATTAACCTAGTTTAATAGGATCATACCCGAAACAATAGCAGGACAAAAATGATAACAGGTTATCTTTATGGATATTCCCTTCCCTTTTATTGCATTAATTATGTTTTATACTTCTGTCCTGAATATCGCATTGAACTGGTCCCGAGAGGAAGACAGACTTGAAATATGTATTGTGTTTGGATTTTTCCAATCTCATTCTTGAATTATATCCAGTAAACTTTGCACATATCTTACCCAACAAAGTAATATTTTACACGTGGAATAGACAACAAATTTAATGTGGTGAAATTTATTTTATTAACTGAAAAAATGTGTTAAAAAGAAACAGATCTTGATGTTTGAAGGTATCACTGTATGTGTTTCTCTGGAGTAAGAATTAAGTCATGATTCTTCTGAGTAAGAATTAGAAGAATCATGACTTAATTCTTAATAAAAATTTGAAATGTTCATTATTGCATAAGAAAGTTTGAAGGTGAAATGGGAGTGTACTAAACTCTGCTTAATTGAATGGCAGGTTTCCGTGTCTTAAAATTAAGAACAACGATGGAATTTTGGCTATTTGCGTTTATACTCGTAACATCTGTTTAACATTTCTTACGACTACCGACATTCCAAGAAATTCGTTATTACGGGTACCTACGGTCCTACCACAATGCTGCGAACGTATTTTTTGTGAGCATAAAAAAAAGATCACAACTGGATCAAACTATTATTGGAGTAAAGTGAAAGGGATCATCAGAAACCAAGAACGATGGGCAAAGAACATACGCTGGATTGCTGGAGTTAGCTGACAGAATTTTTTTTAATACTGTTCTATCTGGAGACGGCTGTTGAAGCCTTTTCAGGGTCTGAGAGGCCCATTTAACATTCAATTTACTCTTTTTTCTCATCCACTCATTATTTATTTTTTTATCGGAAATATTCTTTACATTGCTGCGCATGAATCATGTTTAACAAGAGTATCGGCTCTAACAAATTAATCATCAGCGGAACATCTGTTCAAAATACTGATGGCATTCCTCTGCAATATACAACGCGAAAAATACTGGCCATTGTTTTCTGCAGCAGAAAACGATGTTCAGGCACGACTTTTCATAGTCTTGTCGTTTTGATTTCGCCACGTACGCTCTATTGTACCACTGCAATCAAAAACAATTTTATTCAAAGGCAAGAACGACAGGCTTAACAGCTGGAACAAACTATACTTTTACGGAGAGTAAAATGGATTTTTCAAGACGAGAGTTTTTTCTTCTTCTGTTAACTAAATATTTAAGAACGTGGTACGCTCTCTAGAGCTGCTGCCAAAGGGTGTTGTATAGCAGCATTAACAATTCAATGAGCAGTTGAACAGATAATATCTTTCCCTGAAACGTTTCGGCTTTTAAATGGTGTACTCTCATTCTTATATGAGAACTGCGCCGTACATAGTAAAAGCTAATCGACGCAACAATATGGCTCCGTCAACATTTACCCAATTTATCTTACAAAGTCGGTAAATATTTAACACTGGAAATATTGTTACGAAATCTGCATAAAATGTAAGTACAGCGTGTGAAAAAATTAAGTTATTGTCATTGTTACTTTTAATGATTGGACCTTTGACCTTTCCCGGCCTCTTTAACATTAATTAGTAATTACCATAATTGTTTTTGTGCTGTAAACATAATAGATGATATATTTTTTGGAAAGGTGTTGGCAGAACCAAAGTTTCGCAAAAAGAGAAATATATGCAATAATAATAATAAAAGACAGTATTGGGCCAGCCGGTCGTAAGAAAGGAACTGTTTAATTGGCAATAAGACGTTTCTGGAGAAATAAACGATTAAATATAAAACCGTAACTATGTATGGTAGTAAGGCTGCAACTTTATGTTTGCCAACATCAGTTAAGCTCTACACGTCAAGTAGACTGCTCTCAAAGCTCAAACGTAAGACGAAATAACTTAGTTGACAGAGAGAAATAGTTTATATTGCATTCCCGACTTTCAACATACTTATCTCATAACGCCCCTAATATTTAGCAGTGGAAATAATTTTTTACTTTAACTGCGCATATTGTAGGTAAAGCAGCTGAAAATAATAATAATTATTGCTATTGGTTTTTATGATGTTAGTTGAGAGATTAATTTGGTTTTAGCTAATACTGAAAGAGTGACTGTAAAAATGGGCGTTTCCCTGTAAAAACCTCGATGTGGACACTTCGGGCCGGTAGAGCTGATAGTAAACAAGGACCTACTGGCGCCAAACCGGCAGTAAGAGGATTTTCTGACCGCAATTGAGATATGTGAACTTAAAATATAAAACTGGAACCTGGCAATGTAAAGCTCGATAATGTTTATCGACACGAATTAAACTCGAAACACTAGGTTGCTGTCAAAGATCCCAGTAGAAACGTGATAACATAGTTTAATGATTATTAACAATGAATCATTAGCTTTATCTGTCTCAAATTGTCACGAAATATTTTTCTGTAATTGGTCTTAACGTAGATATTGCGTCCGGAAAAAATAAGTAAGTAATTGTTATCAGCTGTTTTTGTTGTCGCACAGGGGGGCATAGTGTAGTGCGGGCTGACCTCGTGTTGGCTGCCGTGTCCGGGTTGGGGCTCGCGCCCCGTGGCCGGCCCTGGAGTCTGCGGGGCTCGGATGCCAGAGACGACACTGAGAACAGCGACAGGTCCGACTCGTGGGACGGAGACCTCAGCATGCCGGCAGCCGGCGCCATTACTGGGCGCCTCAGCCGGCCGGGGAGGCGTCGCGACGCGCGGGTCGATACGGCGTCCCGCTCGGCAGCGTCCGACGCCCGTCGGCGTGCGTCGGAAAGAGCCTCCCACGCCGAGTATCACAAACAAGTGCGTCGGGAACTGGAACACAAGTGGGCGGAATCCTCTCCGCTGAAAGACGCCGACTGCTATACGTCATGTTTTTCGCTGTCTGAGGTCGTTGAGGCACCGTAGCATTGTCCGGCTACGTAAGAAATTTTAGCCGGTCAGGATGGTAGTAGAGGTGGTGATACACGAGTCATAATCAGTGCTAAAAATTCGTTTATAAATCCAGGCATATTTTGTTACTCCTAACTTTCAGACTCAAGCGTAAAATGAAAATGTTCAGGCGTAATTATGTTATAATTATGAAAATACAAATTTTATAGCTTACAATCTACTCCAACACAATTTAAAACAGTAAATAGGTCTAAAAGTGCCAATATATTATATACAAAAATTGTGAAATAGGTTAATATAATTCTTGATTTTATTGTATTTGTTACAATAATTTTTGAATTTTAGACAATTATCTTCATCTTCAGTAGGCACAGTAGCTGATGAGTTACTAAGTGTTTTTGATCGTTTACTTGCTTGCTGACCCTCTGGATTGCGTGAAGTAAGAGCAGGCCTATTGGTAGCTGAAGAGCCTGATGATTTGTGAGCAGCTGATGTTTCTTCATTTTCTGGCATTCCTCGTTTACCCGTGCTTGTAATACTTTTGTCACCATTACTTGTCTTTACAACTGGTATAAAGTTATTAATTTTACGAGACGTCTTCACTTCCTTTGTTAAAGGAAAAACGCACGAACTAGAATTGTCTTTTACTTCGCGGTACTTCCCCTACACTGTTGCCACATCTTCTGAACTTCAGAAACGTATCATTCGGAACTCTGAAACAGATCAACAATGCGCAGTAATTATAATTGAAATTAATTGTTAGAATTAAATCTTGAACATACAAAACTAAAAACGAAGTAGTGAAATGTTTTTTATTTTATTTTTTTAACTGTTTTGATGCTTGGCGTATTTTCCACGCCTTTGACGGAGATTGCAGGCGTAAAATGAGAAAATTGAGGCGTAATTACGCCTAACGCCCGGTCAATTTCGAGCACTGGTCCTAATCACTACGTTGTATACTGAAGTCCGGTTAAATCTCAAACCTCTCCACAGTGAATTTAGAGTGGGCGTAGACCATAGTGTTGATGGTGATTCGTCCGTCGGATTGCGACGCTAAACTTAGCAGCCCTATTGGTGCCTTTCGGAAGGCTAGGACCGATTGGGATAGCATTACTTTTCACCCAGGGGCGTACCTATCGGAAATGGCGCCTAGGGCAAGCATCGAATTTGCGCCCTTTGGGGGCATCCATAAATTACGTGAGGTGTTTTTCCGGATTTCCGGACCCCCCTCCCCTCTGGTGAGATTTCGTGAGATATGGCCGAACCCCCCCCCCCCCCTCTGGTGAGATCTGGTCAGTGAGAACACCCCAATTTTTTTTGGTCTCACCCTTCAAAATCCGTTTTTTTCGATGAAATTCCTCCCTAAAATCGCTTTTTCGCGCAATTTGTAATTTTTTTTTGTTTAGCTCTACTATGTGAAAAAAAATTTCAAACCTTCACGTGAGATTTCCGTAGACCCCCCCCCCCCCTGGGTGAGATTTGGTGAGATTTCGCCGACCCCCCCCTCCCCCATTTGACCTCACGTAATTTATGGATGCCCCCTTTCGTAAATTATCTGAATATAAAATAAAAAGATACACTAAACAAAACATTCATAAATCTTGACAAACACTTTTATCTTTCATTTTAGAACAGAATTATTTATTATTATTAAAAGAAATTTTCCTCACTACAGAGGTTTTATTTCATCACAACAATAAAAACTAGGAACACAGATCTTGACTTCATCTTCTCACAATATTTCCCCAGAAATTTCGATCTTGTATATCTTCCTCTTCTGCACCAAATCTTCTCATCGCTGTTTGTACGCTTTGGAGCCAGGTAAACATGGGCCTTCCTCTTTTCCTCACAGAGGCGTATTGTTCGGATTTTTAACATTTCATATTTTTTATGAGTAGGGAGCTGGCCTACTGCAAAATCCCCAACTTGGAGGACCAGGTAATTTCTTTTCAAGGTTTTCTTCCTTTAGCTAGTTTTGGTCCACCTCGGGTATTTTATTCCCCGGTACCCACCATATCTGGTGGGCATTCCCCTATCCGCCACCTGAGGAGGCGCCCAATGGGAGACTAGCAACTCCACACGGGAAAAAGTTATTTCATAATCTTAAACTTAAAATTCACCTTCATTGCCTTTTGCGACGTAAATAGATTAATAATATTTTAGAAACCTATTTCTTCGGTTTCTTCTCGCTCTATACTGAGCAAAGCTAGGTCGCATAACCTTTCTTGAGCAATTGTAGATAACAAAGACGAAACTATTAGTTTTAGCTTACTGAAAGATCGCTCGCAAATTAAGATGCATATTGCAGTCGAAACCATAACCTGAATGGAAGTACGCAGATTCAGAAAGACACTCTCATCTCCATACTCAACAATGATTTCATGAAGCTCTTCAGATCTATTTATGTTTACTTTTTGTGTATATTAGCATCCGAACATCCAATATTTCTTCGTATCTCTTCTAGGTTAACATCACAACAATAGAAGTCTCAAAATTCTTTAGATTCTTAAAAAAAAAAAAAAAAAAAAAAAAAATGGTTGCAATCGTCAGGAGAAATCCAAATCTGTAACGGTTTTGTGCAGCTGACTATTGCTCATTTCACACACAACACGATTCAGTGATCCCTTCATGACTCGGTCTATTTCTTCATTAACGCTCAATCCAGCGTCCTGCACATTCTCTCCTGCCATACGGTTTTTTTTTTTCGCCTTTGGTATCTTTCAATAACTACATCCCATTCCCGGCAATGATTGAAACCTTTCTCGAGTACGTCACTAACCAACCTCTTTCTTCAATTAGTAAAATAGTCTTGGAGGGTTTTTATATCGAAGACAGCATCATGCAAATTCATGCTAGGATCCTGCACCCGGCTTTGAACGCGGTCAATACATCAAAGTCAGAAAATCGTAGGACAACATATGATTATATAGAAGAAGTCTTGCCCACTTCTTCTTTCACTATTTTTATTGCCATCG
Organism: Vandiemenella viatica; assembly: GCA_031002005.1. Lineage (NCBI taxonomy): Eukaryota > Metazoa > Arthropoda > Insecta > Orthoptera > Morabidae > Vandiemenella > Vandiemenella viatica. Next base: position 173,502,224 of record CM061919.1, read on the forward strand.
TATGTCATGTCTTGGAGAACTTTCTGCATATTTTCAAGGTCTTTGTTAACTGGCTTAACTGCTTAAACCCTTGTTTCAGTCAGACTCTGATTTTACAACCACAGGTACGGAGTTCTTGATGTTTTTTCCAGCGCAGAGTGGAACCAGAAAGGAATAGATAAATAATTTCGAGAAACGTGACTATTATAATATCGTGCTTGGCTGCAAGTACACTAACCAAATTGAGCAAATGATTATCGAAATTCATCGACAGATTATCATTTTCGCTTATTCTTCCGTGAACAACAGTTCGGTGACCAGTCATCACAGCGGCGTTATCATAACAGTGTGAACGACAGTCATGTATATCCATACCGTCTTTCTCTAATTGTTAATGGATTTCATCAATTAAGCTTCCAGCGTCCTTTTGACTCATGTGAATGAAACCGAGAAAGGACTCTCTAATGCAAACTGATTTCCTTTCAAAATCAATTTCTATGTATCTCACTTCTTCTGACATCTGTTCACGATGTGCATGGTCAGAAGTAGAGTCAAACATGAGACCATAGTATTTTTATATGCGAATGTTTCGCAATAAACTTTGGCGAACAGTAGTCACCATCAGATGAACGAACTTATTCTGAACACGAGGCTAAAAGTAAGATGTAGTTCCAGGATGATTTTTAATCCGAGCATAATGGGATCAAGTATGTCCAGGAATTTTATCAATCCAAGGAAATTACCAGTATTATCGGATTCGGATTCATCCCATGTAGGCTACTAAGTGACTCTCAGTGACCTCGAAATTCAAGATTTTGAGGGCAAGAAATTTGATGCAGTGAAAGATTGTTTTTAATACAGTACGCCTCTTTTGTTTTATTGTCTTGATCCGGGTTTGAAGTTCAGCGATAATAATCCCTTTAGGTGCTGTAAAATTTTTTTACATTTATTTCCGCTGGGTGAAGTACTCACGATAATTCTACGGATTTTCGTGGGCAGTGAGCCTTTCAGGTGCTTTCCAGTGGGTAAACCCCTCTTCGTGCTCTAATAAAGATACGTTATCTAATTGTTAAAAGGTAAGGCAACAGATGCAAAAGCAGACTTTTTAGACGGGGAATAGATTAGCCATGAACGAGTCTCTTCTCCACCACGATTCCCTAGTTTTTTCTTATACCATCTTATACAACGGTTATTTATAGGTAAGAAAGGGCCATCAGTATTTTGAACTCATTTCTGTTTTCAAACGATCTGACAGAATTGATTTCCCTATTATCTTATAAAAGTGTACTAGTCCAATATAAAGCTGCTTAATTAATTCTGGTATGAAAGTTATTGGGTTTTCTACAGCAATAACCATATCACTTCCACCAACTTTTCCTGGTACTAAAAACTAATGTTTTCTACAAAGTCTTAGTAGCCTTAGAACTCGTAGCCTGACTGCTCTTAATCTCGTCACACTCAGCATTATCTAAAGTTATATCCTCCTAGTCTTGCGCTAAATTAGTGTTGGATACTTTGCATTTTATTGCACATGTCGATGTAGGAAATTCCCTAGAACATGTCGAACTTCCAGTAGCAGACTTTTCAAGAAGAAGTATCTATACTTCTTGAAGTACTTAACGGATTTTTATGCTACTTGATCTTGCAATTTTCGTTTTTTCCTTCCTCAGCCCCTCTCTCTCTTTTCTTTGAAAACAATCGTTTCATATTGCGTTGGTATTTTGCGAAATAAAGGAGCTTGACGCTCACTCACGACGCATGCAATAAAACTAAAATACACAACTAAGCCACGCCGATCATCTCAACAGCAGTTAAGCAATGGAGAAAGAATCGCTTGTCTTATATCCATAGAACAAAATTATCCGGTGAGGACGCTGGGCAAGGGCCGGTACTATTGGTCCATTGAAGGACATTTCGTCAGAGCATGCCAAAATACCTTCCGATCTAGTTCGGATTCGCTGTTTGCTCATTCCTTCTCGTTCCTTCGCGAAAACTCATCAGCCTTGCACGGTTATCGCAGGATTATTTAAATATGAACTACATTGTTGATTTATTTTGATTTTTAAGTTTAATAGTTTGAGAATTTTGCGCCCCCTTTTCAATGGCGCCCAGGGCACGTGCCCTACCTGCCCCACCCTAGGTACGCCACTGTTTTCACCCACTCCCTTCTTTCACCTTCATATACAACACAGCCACACACTACACTTAACAACGTTCATCTTAGTCATTTACAAACATACGGAAGAAAGTAACTGGGCATCCAACCTCCATACCTGGTCTAGTATGAAGTTATGAACCTGTAGATCTCTCGGACCTGTTTAACTTGCATTTTTAATTCGTTATTAGCTGTTAGCAGCGACTTTGTAAGCGTGTATTTTGAATTTTATTGCTAGAATTGGATATAGAGAGATATAAGTTATGTAAAAGGTGTCCCCAAAATGCATGGGATCAGGATAATGTGACGGAACAGGTCTCATGAAGAAAACCAATTTGCAACACAGAGTTGGAGGAGGTGAAAAGAAGGGTTTCTACATTTGTACCCGAAAAATACCGCAGAACACAATTGATAAGATACAGGAGCTGGAATGGAATTAGTTGAAAGACAGGAGGAGGGTGAAGAAAGTTATAGGAGTCTACAAGGCGTATATCGGTAATGAGTAGGGTTCGGATCTTTATGACCAAAACAATAGAGAAATATCATGCACATATGACCTTAAAAAACTGTAAATATGACCTAGAAATGACAAAATATGACCAAACATTTAAATTTACTATACATCAAAACATGCTCAATTACACATCATTTATTTTATCTAGTTGTGTCGCTTTCACGTAGACAGCATAATTTGTTTCGGTGCACTCACTACATCATTGGAAAATTAAATTTTAAATCGTTTTATTGAAGTCACTTTAATTTCACACAATTCCTTTAAGTAACTCCGTAACCTGGCAATTTAAGAAAAAAAAAATCAGCATGGCGGTACTCACTGATCCACTTCAGATTTAACATTTACTGAGGAATTATTTTCAAAAGTATTGGTGACAATGAGACATTGATTGACGCGCATCGACACAGCCAAGCTGCTGCTGCTGCGTTGTCAAGATTAGAAGTTGGGCGGAACATAAACATTTAGAGACTGGCAATAATGTATAACTTCAATTATTGACTGGTGAATTCTGACCAGTTCAGTGACAGTTTTTTCCCCCCCTCCTGTGTACAACAGAAGTACGGTTTCTGCGAATAATTTATCTTAATTTCTTCCCATCTATAACTTCTAGAGAATTCGCGGAATTATTAAATATTACTAGATCTTTCTTCAAAATATGACTATACGATCATAAATGTTATCGTAATATGACCAAAACTAGGGAAATGGCCTGAATACGCGTTTACATGCTATATAAAATACATTAAAATACAGTCAGAAACTTTTAATCAGTGTTTAATTCAGCATTACAGCTCAAAAGAAGGCAGGAAAAAATTATGGCTTGTCCTGAAGATCCGAAACATAGTAACGAGGCGTAGAAAGATATTGATTGGCGGAAGAATTGGGAGAGGTGTATGGAAGGAAAAAGATGACCATAACCACAAACTGGCACTCGATTTCAGGCATAAGAGTTTTGGAAGTTTTTCTTTCATGGGAGTCAGTTATCTGCTTTACAAACTGTAATATCTATTTCCGTCTACAACTCTCCGCTTGAACTGCAACCTATAAGAAAACATTAACAAATCCCAAGTTTTCTGACGCAGCATCCCATCGTATTCTTTTCATTTATTCTTCCATACATTATTTTCTTCAAGTATTATTACGGGACCGTGATCTTTATCTGCTCAGTTAGTTTTCAAAATACTTATATAACACCAATTTCGAATGCTTCAATCTTGGTATTCCCTAAATTCAAGTTCTGTGATCCATAAAAACGGTTTCAGTTAATTCATGATCCTAGGTCAATGTTTGATACTAAATATTTCTTATTCTGAAGCAGGTATTTCCCGTAGTTTTGAGCAGAAATTGGGAACCAACCCTATATTTTCCTAACTGATTAGTGAAAGTTACCTATAAACCATAATCGCATTGGCACGTACTGTGGTGGCGGCGGGATTTGAACTCGTGCCTCCTTAGTCAGGTATAGCTATGCCATAACCTTCTTCAGCAAACTAATTGATGCCTCATCAAAAAAGAAAGTCATGACAGAAATTCTGTAGACATGTCAAGAAGACGTGCAGGCAGAAGATGACTCATTGCTACCAGTGTTGCAGTGGGTGTAAACCTATGGTAGTGTTTTGAGTGTTGTCACGGGACAAGAGCTGTTGCCGGGTCACGAATTTAGTATTACCAAATTTATAATTAGCGAGTCCTTGAAATAGAAGCCATTTAAGAAGCTTTCGGTAATAGTATGAGCAGTTGTGATTGCCAAAACACTCTCGAGTTTCGTGATGTTTTGATGTGCTCAACAGAGCTGGAACATGTATCGGCCCTCTGCTTTAGAGGTCTAGACTCAAGCCATTCTCTCATTCTCTACGGAACTTGATTCATGACCTTGTGATTGAGTGTAATGGTCGATATAAGGAGTTATGTTAGTTGTTTCCTTGGCAACTTTATCGGCATTTTCATTTCCGAAAATTCCACAATGCGCCGCGATCTACTAGAATTTCATATTTACCCCGTTACTTACCATATGTTTGAACGACACTCTCACTTCGGTGACGCGAAAGAAGTTCTTGGAGTGAGCGTGGTGTAGGAGCGGTAATGCTCTGCCCTCGCATTTGGCAGGACGCAGGTTTTAATCCGTCAGGCCATTCAGATTTCGGTTTTACTGCAGGTGAATGCTGAATTGGTTTCTTTAAAAGGCCATGATCGAATTCCTTTCCATTCCTAGCGTTTTAGTCCCTTTCCATAAGAAAATAAAAATCTTATTGGGATTCAACAGCCGATTGAGAAGCTACAAGGTTACAGATTTTTT